>JANHFN010002438.1:37732-51971 GCA_032468175.1 Toxicocalamus goodenoughensis | reverse complement strand
AATGCCTTGTGTGTCCAATCACGCTTGGCCAATAAAGAAATTCTATTTTATTCTATCTTCTTCCATCAGCTTGGGGGCGGGGGAGGGGGGGGCTGCAGCCTGACTTCAGTTCCCATGGTCTTGTGGGCTGTGGATGATGGAGGTTGCATTCAGTGGGGGAGAAGGAAAGGTGTTTTGAGTGTGCATTTATGTATTGGGAAGGTTAGAGCCCTCGCAAAGGCCATTTCTGCAGGCAGCCGTGTCTAAAAAGAAGATCAAAAACGGAAACATTCTGTTCTTCCAGCTGGCCAGGCTTATTTATAGGAACAGAAGGCAATAAATCTCCCTGCAAGGACTGATAGGAACTCAGGTTGATGAAGCTGGAGCCTGTCTAATGGAGGCTGGGGAGAGCCCCAGAAAGACTGTTTATAATGTTTTTCATTTATTTATTTATTTTAACTGCCTGCCGCTCTGTAAACAAGTTGTTGGCTCTCTGGAACAATTGGGATCTTGCTTTCGTCGTGCACATGCTGAATCATACCCCCGGTTAAATAAAGCAAAAGCCATTTAAAGATCAGCTGGCTAAGATAAAGCCAGTTAGTGAAATTGACGGAGCAGGTATGGGATGAATAAATAAAATGGCAATGGCTTCATAACGTGCAGACTCAGTTAATTAGATGTGAAATGGAGAGGAGGATAAGGGAAAGGATCGGATCCTGCTGGGGTAGAGGGATAGCTTGGGTGAGCCAGGGTGGCAGAGAAACAGTCAAAAATGATAGCTGTCTTTCTGTCAAAAAACTTCCAAAATAACAATCACAGCATCTTTTACAGTATCAGAGAAACAATCAGCCGCTGCCTTTTTTTTTCCAGAGGCTCTCTAGAACAGTGGTCGCCAACCGGTGTCTGCTAAGTTGCTATTTTTCCTTTTTCTGACCATCATCTTTTCTCCTGTGCCACACCATAAATGCTATTTATCTTTCCCACTCTTCTTTAAAATATGGAACTGTATGCAATTTTTTTACACCACAACTGAAGTTCTATTAACTGGCACCCTCCAGACTTTTTAGTAAACCAAGAGAATGGCTTTTATTCATAATAAGGAAACCATGAAATACAATAAGTCCAACCCACAGACTCCACTGAGCCTTGGTAAACTAATTATTCGTTGACAGAACTATAGGCAAACCTCCCTCTTGGTATATGCAAAATAAAACAATATTTTCCTTCCAAGGCTTGAGTAATCATTAGCTTTGGTTTCTCAAATTCAGAGGAAGGATTCTGTTCTTGCTGACAGACACATATCAAGAAGCTACTTTTTAATAGTGTTGATGGAACGTAACCAACAAGAAAAAGCTGTTTGGAATCACTTTCCAGCCTAAAGATGAAGCAGGTGTGTTCATCAAAATGATTTCCCATGTAAAATTGTCATGCCTAACTATATCTCAATTCTCTTTCTCTAGTATCTCTGGTTCTTCCTCTTCTGGATTCCTTCCTCTTCTGTTTTTTTTTAAAATATACTTTTATTCTGCAATATTTGGGGGTTGCCACAACATACATACAGGGAAAACCTAGCTGGAGAGAAAGACTTTTAAAAAGATGGAACTGTTGGTGATTTTGGGAGAGCGCAATCCAGAATTTAGGGCACCAGCACAGTGAAAATCTGCCTGTGAGTTACAGCATGGTGGCACTAGCCTAGTTATAGGTTACTTGTCCCTGGTTTCTCTCCCATTGTTAGTTAGGCCTACACATACTTCCCCCTGGTCCAAGCTGTGATTCTTAGAATAACACAAGACATTTCTGAAAAGGAAGATTATAAAGAATCCAGGTGGATCAAAATGATGCTCTGCTCCTCGGGGCTCAAGGTAGAAGACCTAACAGAGGCAGTTGGATCTAGATAGGCCTTCCTAGGAAGCACATGCAGGACATCTTCCTTCGGCATTGAATAATTTGTATGTGAAGATTCTCGGAGGTTTGCAGCATGAAGAAAATGTCACAGAAGCAGCAGAAATTAATCAGGCCAGGCTGGATAAATGGAAGCTGGGTGCAAAGAAAGGGAAGGGGTTTCTTTCATTATTGAGGTGTTAACTACTGAGAACATGCATAGTTAGATCCCTGGGTTCAGTAAAAATGTTGAAAAAAGGTCTTTGCTGTTTTGCAACTATGTTTTAGAAGAATTCTTAAAGAAATCCTTCTCTCTCATCATGGAATAATGTTCCAATAAACTAATTCTGCTTAAGCTTTGATGCTTTATGCTGTCTGCAAGATTCTTCCCTTTCTTTTGGCAAGCAGTAGTACTGTGTGTCTAGCCTAAGTTTTAAATGGTGAGGCTACCCAAGTGCCTTGAGTTCTCCCATCTTTTGCACCGGAGCGTCTGCTGTTTATGCTTAGCTCCTACTATTGTAGTAGTGTGGAAGTGGACTGAATTTGAATGAAGCAAAAGTAGATGGAAAAGTATCAGGTGTCGGACCTGGCCTAAAAAGGCCAAGACCAGAGCTGCACGAAACATCGACTTCCCTCTCTGGGTGTGGGGCTTTTTAAAGGGGAAACAACCTTGCCCTGGCACTATGTTCCCACTTGCTGTTTTGCCAAACAGAGGTTAGCCACTGTTAGAAGATTTTTAGTGCACAGAGCGGTTTTTGCAATTGCTTCTAACATTTCAAATTATATGACGATTTGAAGTCCCAAGGATGTTGACTGCCCTATAGCTCTTGATTTTTGAGGTGCTCTTTGGCGAAAGAAGGGCAGCTTTCTCTCCCTGCTCTCAGCTGTCGACTATGACCTCGGCAATGGGTCTGATCTTGCCTGTGGTTCCTGGTGGGCCTCCGTCCTATCATTTTTCCGGCTGTGGTGTGTCAAATGAGATAGCCGAATACCCTGGTCTCTTGCAGTATTTATTAATTACTGTGGGCCACGTCTTTCCTTCAGATCTGACTAAAGGAAGGAAAATGGGTCAGTGCGGATGTCGTCCCTTCCTTACCAATCTCATTCGTAAATCAGCTTTCATTTCTTTCCTTCCCCCCTGCTTTCTGCTTCTGTCACCTACTACAAAGAGGTTCCCGTGACATAAAGAGTCTGAATAGAGATTGCCAAGCAGGCCTTTCACTCACGAGGCAAGAAGAGGCTGAACCAAACCCAGAGTGGCCCCTCTCACTCTTGCTTGCATGCTTGCTCTCTCCCTCTTTCTCACTGGAAGATTGAAAGGATGGGGAGGTCATTGACATGCAGATGTTCCCTGCTGGAGCATTCGGACTGCTTTCATCCCTCAGGTCTAGGGAGAAACAAACAGAAGTTGCAGAGCACTCTATATCCCCCTATATATTAACCAATTATCAGCCTGGTATATTGCACCCAGCAGCTCAGGCAAGAGACGAGATGTTATCCCAGTACAGCCTCTTAATCTCCCTGCAAGAAATGCTGGGATCAGAGTGCTCAGTTGTTCCTGGCCACCCCCATATGCTTCATGCGAGAGTTGCCACACAGCTCCAAATCCAGCATTGCTTCCTATAGGTCACAGGCCCATTTGTTCAGTGCTTTGAGAAGTATACTCGTAAGAAGCAGATTGCATTATTAGTCCATTTCTTTAGATAACTGTCCATTAGCTCCTTAGTTACACAAAAGTTTTAAGCTAGCCCAGGTTCTCTGGTTTCCCACAGGGTACCTGGTTTGGTTATGTGTGGATTGACACTGCGTACAGGTTCAGAAGACTAGTTTGAAACTACAGAATGTCATCTCTTTTGCTTGTTTCTGTATGATGTTTGTCTGTCTCTTGAAGTTCTCTTTCTTGGGAGTAGGAATTGATCAGTTCAGTATACATTAAGTCTGTTCCTTACTCTAGCTTGTTACAAGGCTTAAAAAAATAAACCGAGGAGCTGGCAGGAACTTTTTCATTTCTGATGAAGTGGGCTTCCCACAGAATGAAAGCACTGCCTGGAGTAAGACAATTCAGTATCTCCACTCGGAAGATCTGGACCAGTAGCAGTAGTAAGTGTGAGAAAAATGCCAGTATTGTTCCATGCAGGTAAGTAAAGCAGAAGGACCCACAAGCCTAACCTTGCTTTCACCTCTGGTCATGAGAAGGTTTCTCGCCACACGGGCACAACAGACAACTCCCCTTCCTTTCATGACTGTGCTGTCTATCTAAGGACGTAGCCTAGCTCAGGGAGGTGAAGAAATGTTTTCACAAGCAGTTCTATAAATAAGACGTTTTCCCTAACAGTTTTATGAGCATTAGAACCGATACCTGGTTTCCTGCTTTTCTCAGTTAAAAAGGACTAAAATAGTCTTCAGGTAATCAGGTATCCTCTAGGTGTGTTTGACTACAGGTTCCATGGTTTCTAGTCAGGAGGGATTGCAGCCTGGCCTATCTGAAGATCCCAGTCTGGGACAGAAGCCCATTCCCTCAGAAGATGGCAGGGAAATTCAAAGCTTTGCTAAAAGAGCCCTGGAAAATAGACAAGAACCAAACAGAAAATGGCACTGGCTAACAACAAAAGGAAAGGCACAGCCTAGACAAAATAGTCCAATAAGAGGGGAAATGCTAGCAACGGGGATAAAGTAAGTGCTTGGGCAATTGCAGTTATAATCATTTAATTGACACGACTAAGGCTTTACAACAAAGATACAATTACTGCCATAAATCTATGAGGTTATGTATATTAATTATTCCTTATATTTCTGATTATATTGCAATAAATAAAATCTGTCCCTCACCCAAACCCCACACCATGGTCCCTTCACTTTCCCAGGTTAGCGATTGCATTAGTTTGCCAGGTGAATGTTCTGTTCTCTGAAGACAAAAAGAATTCCTGAGCTAATTTGCACCACTCTTAACCCTACCATATATCAGTATGTTTTCAGAAGAAAATAGTGACTACTTGAATAAAGGGTTATTATGTTCCACAAAATCCAGCTATCGAGTCTTTGTAAAAGTGAAGGCTGTTGGTGTGCTTGCATTGCATCGGGTTCTTGGGGAGCTTGGGATGTGTGTTTAAGCTTTCCCTTTTGTCTCAGTTGGACACAAGGATCCTCTGCACTGTATTTGAATGAAGCCATAGTTTTGGAGCTTCTCATTCCAGGGACCTTTGTCAGTAGTTAATGATAAGCCTGATGTGCTTTATCCCAAAGAAATTGCTGCCTCTTTTCAGGCATTTCGGCAGGGCTGCTTCTCCCAAATAACATTTTAGAGAGGATATTTAATTTGGGTCAAATTTGTATTGGGAGTAAATGGCTCCCAATATTACTCAACCAAACAGAACTTTGGAGAGAGGTGTGTTGTGTGACCTCGGTGGAGTCATTTGTCATATAGGGTTGTTTCCATATGAAAACTGTTTCATATCACAAGAAATTGTCAAGGATGCCTTTGCTTAGCTTAGGTGGATGCCCTGACCCTGTCTAGTTTCTGTAGGGGACAAGCCTGCTTCTAGGACTCCCTCTGCCCCAGCTGTCTTTCAGTCTGGAAGCCTCAGTTGAAGCCAAACAAGGCAGTTTGTGAAGCTTCTGGCCAAAGCTCGTCTTCTGAGGCTTTGTGTTCAGTCACTTTCCTGCTTTCTGACTGACTTGCAGGGGCGCAGCCACTGGTAGAGACCTTCATTGTCAGGAGGATCAAAGTACAGTGCCCCTCGTGACGTTTGTTATTCAGAGTTTTTGTGGGATTGAAAATCACTAGCCTTGCTTGCTCTCCTACCTACTCCTTGTGTTGTTCTGGTTCTGCCCAGTTGCTTCTGTGATGCTGTTTGAATTCTTTATTGTCATTATACATATATACACAGTATACATACAACCTGCGCAAGCGATTCTAGTTTCCTTTTTCTTGGAAATAGCACATTTCATTACAGAGTTCTTGCTTTTTTTTTCATTGTTGAGATTTTTCTTGTTTTCTCATTTTACTGTGTTCTGAAAAATCAAAAAAGGCACATAAGCTTTTAATAGAAAACACATCAGAGTGGAGGGTCACCTAATTTCAGACATTGTATGAGATAACGATGAGTGCCATTAAGGAGATTGCCTGCTCCTGCACCATAGCAACGTTTCTCTCCTGGAATAATTGAGATCTGGACTTTGCACAGTCTCTTGGTTGCCTCCTTTTCTGTTTCTTGGCTGGGTACATTTTTCCCACCATACTCTTTTGCTGAGTTAGTACTACACACATCTGTTAAGAACCTATAGTATTTCTAATGGTAAGGTAGCTTCAGATTTTCAGATGCTTGCCATCATTTGTAAGATAAAAATGGAAGACTTAAATAATTTCTGTTATCCTTAAAGGAAAAAACAAGAAGTTTAGAACTACCTAGATATTCTATCAAATGTTAGTAGAAATGGATTCTGTTCTTTCCCCCCCAAAAAAATAATAGGAAGTAAGGGTCGCACCTGTGCATTAATAAATCTGAGGTGATTCTTTGCTTTCAGCACCAGAAAGGAAGGCTACCTCTTTCTTCTGTGGGTCCCTTCTAAGAGTAAGATGGATGGATGATTATTTTTCCATGAAGAGCCCCACTGAATTTGGGGCATCGCTAGGTTGGGCTGAGAGTGAGTTAAATCATGGCTCATTATTAACCCAGGCTGAGAATGGGCTAAAACCTGGTTCAGAGCTACATCTTAACCACCATCTAAGCTTTTTTTTTAGTAAGCCCAGCTTGAATTCTGTTTGATATTTATAACACAGATATTATTATAGGTTCTATGTTAGCCCTATATTTTAAAAAAACTGTACATAAGCTGCAGGAAGGAGCTTGTTTCCACCACGTGATGCCTACTTGAGCTGTTTTGTTTTAAAAAAAACCTCCTGTAAAATTTGCATTATCATCATGTTGCAGAGTTTTTGTAACATTTAAGTCAAAGTTTCAAACTCCAAAGATGACAAAAGAAAATGTGTCTTCCAAGGGCACATTAAATCAGACTCAGCAAGATTGGATATAGAAGACATTTTTTTACACTAGTGCCACAAACCTCACTAGAAATGAGAAGAGGGAAAGTTTAAGAATGAGAACTAGAAGAGAATCTGCCTGCCTTATGAGGCTGTTTGCTGTTATTCCCAGGCGTTTGTCCTGTGTGTTCCCTTAGTGTTTCTGGTGCAGAGATAAGAGAAGGTACGTTGCCAATCTGTAAGCTGAATGCATGTTTGCTGGTATTCTAATAAAGTATTCTTTTGCTCAAACTGTAACATACACAAAAGTCTGTAGGATTACATTCTTTTGGAGAATTGTGTTAATCTGCCAGGCCTCATTTGTGAGATTGATTTACCCAGCAAATCCAGAGACCAGAAAATGTCAGAGATTGTAACCAATCATAGGGACATTTTTTCTTTTGCTTGGTCCTGGTCACTAAGATGCTTCTTTGGTCAGAGTTATTATGGAGATAGTTTTAACTGTATAATGAAGAATATTTTGTAGTAATTTTCTTTTGGTTTTGTGTGTGTGTGTGTGTTCTAAATGACCAATAAACATGAATAAACTATGTGGATCAAAAACTTTTTAAAAAATCCTGTTTGTATCATATGTTTCTATTCCGATTGACCGTAAAAACAGCATTTTGAAATGCTTAGTGATTGTGTGCAATCGGTAGGTGGAAGGTAATAGGATGCAAATGTTCATTCCCCTTTGCCTTTCTCTTTTCTTGCAAGATAAGACAATCTGTGCTGCAGCTTGTTCAGTCTCAACCAGCGTTTGAGTTGGAGGCCTCTGTGGGTGTGTCTGCTGTCCCTGGTGAGGCACTCTGGCCCTTCCCTTGTGCAGAAACACACAGCCGTTTTATGCTTAGGAGGCTTACTCGTGGGGCAGTGAAGAAATGCCCTGATGGTGACCCTTTTAGAAAAGAATAGCTGGCTGCATTAAATCGGCTGCAGTTTTTGTTTGGGCCAATCCGGCCTTTGACAGTGAGACCCTCCAGATCTAACGGGCTGTTCTTAGTCTCAGAAAGATTACCCCTCCTCGATCGAATGAGATGCAGTGAAATCCAGACACGCCTCTTTTGTTCCAGTTGCTCTCATGCATTTACCTTAGCCCATGTTAATAATTGCCAGAATGTACTTTTGTGCCCATTATTTGATTTTTCTTCCTCGTGATGCAGAAAAGTAGATAATGAAATCAGTTTGCTCACTTCATAGGTCCATGAAGTTGGCTTGAGCCACGTTGCCAGGAAACAGTTGGGTCAGGCTGCTTCCAGGGCTTGTACAGTCAGCTCCAATGTGGCAGGTCCTGCTGCCCTGGGCAGGCAGCATTCACAAGAGGGAGACGCTCCTTGGATCAGGAGAAAGTGGTTTACAAAAACAGCCAGAATTAAGAAATGAAAACAACAACCTTTAGAAGCTTATAATGCTCTTTGAAATTGACACTACAAAAGTTAGCATAAAAACAGCCCTTCTTAGCAATCAAATGGCCATTTGGGATAAATAATACCAATGTACAAGGGCTCACCCAAAAGCTGACAGGAAAAGGGAAAGCATTGGGCCTGGAGGATGAAGTGGTTGAGAAACTTCCTGGAGAAGAAAAGCTGCAGCCCTTCATGAACTCTGGCTCTGCATCCCTTCATCCGGGCGCCCGAGACTCTAGAAGAATCCAAGGAAGTATACAGTCAGCTCCAGCAACGGCAGAGCTCCCTTTGGGGTAGAAGGAGGCTCAGAGATCTGGGAACGGTTCTCACAGAACCAGCCACACTATTTCAGCCCCACCTTCCTTGCAGGACAGATGTGAGAATCAAATGCCCAGTAGAGAAAGTGGAAGTCTAGCCTGTTCCTGGCTCCTTAGAGAAAGGATGAGTTCCAAATACTATGGATGTATTTGAGGGAACCATTCCATTCAATCTTGTTGGGGAATACTCTTGGCCCTAGCAGTTATGGCATCTTGATTCAAAAAGAATTTGCCAGAAGTCTTGATAAAGATCTTCCAGAGCAATTATGTGTTTTATTTACTGTCAAGTTAGTTGGCATCAACCTGGAGAATCATTGGTACACAAGGTTTACCTAGCCTGTCCAGTCTCTTCATGGAAAGAGTAATTTTCTGTGGACTAAGCAAAAGGTTGTGTCTTATAGGCCACTTTTATTTCAGAGATTTAGAAATACTGCTTGTTGTTGTTGTTGTTGTATTCATTTAAAATGGAAAAGTCCACATTAAAATGGTCTGTCTTGACACCCTTCTTAATTCAAACAAAAAGATGAGGGCCAAGTCTTCCCAAATCAACCAGGGCTTTGGAAATCTCCAGGGGCATAATGTGAACTCTTGTGAGCTTCTGAAGGCTTTGGAAGCTGCGCATGAAGAGGCTGCAGGAGCTGCCCTGGGTGGGCTAGGCAGCCTCCCCACAGCAGGAGAAAAATGCCTGAAAGGAAGTGGTACATGGCAGTCCTTTGGTAGCACTGGATGGCAGGAGGGAGAGGTGGCAAGCATGCTGTTCCCCGAGGCTTGTGCGCCTGGGAAAGCACCCAAGGCAGGACTTGGGAGTCACAGCGCAGGCACTAGAGCTGGCACAGAGGCCTGGGGCAGTGGCAGCTGGCTGTGACTGCTGAAGACTCTGGGCATCTACTGTACTTTAGCCCAGCTCAGAGCTCCCAAATGCCACAATGCAGGACTGGACTGGGATAGCTGTGACTTTGCACAACATTGCAGCATACCCCCAGCTTATGTGTGGTCTGTGCCAGGCCTCCCAGGGCGCTCATCTTAATGACCATAATGGGGAATTTGAATGTATTTAAAACATGTCCATCTTTTTAGGTAGAAAATATTCAAAAGAGAGTAGCAATATTCTAAGTAAACAAATGTTAAATAAAATAATTAAGCTGCAGCTAAATTAGTTCTGTTTTTCATTGCCTGGCTGTCTATGAGAAAATTCAGCAGAATGACTCACTAGCTGAAAAGCCGGTCTTATGAATGCAAAAATTCTGGAATTTTCAGTGTTGAGAGATTGAGTAGTGACATACTTTCTTTGTGATGAAGCATCTTTCCAGAATATTTGGAGTTTATATTTAGCATGAACCTTGTGGTTCTGGTAATCCCCTAATATTTCTCTGTTTAATTTTGAATGGCCCCTGCAACCTCTTTAAATGAACTCTAAGGCTGATGCCTTCATGCTGATGAATCAGCAGAACTAGTTGCTGTTGGACTGGTACAATCTCACTGGCATGCAGGAGAATCATGAAGCAGAGACAGGACTTTAGATCAGCCATTATTACGTTGGTTTTCTTTCTTTTAGGTTAAAGAAAGTCTTCAAAAGGATCTCCATTCAGGAGATAAATTTGAGAGTGTTATGCTTGTAAAGGTAAAACAGGTGCAGTCACACTTATTCTCAATAGAAGAGAATATTTAAACTCAGGATTTAAATGTGGAGTCTTTAGTGCTCTCTGAGCTTGGTTGCATTACCCAACTAGATAACATCATCACTGTAAGTGAGTGTGGGTTTGCACCCTATTTATATACAGTAGCTTGCCCTGCTAGCATTGTTGATTGTTTGTCTGGTGCTAATCCCTGCTCGAGAGCCAGTTTGGTGCAGTGATGAAAGCATTAGACTAGAAACCAAGAGACCCTGAGTCCCCAGTCCTGCCTTAGGCACAAATCCAGACGGCTGTCCTTGGGTCCAGTCCCTTTCTCTCAGCCCTAGGAAGGAGCCAGTGGCAAACCATTTCTGAAAAACCTTGCTAAGCAAACTGTAGGGATTTGTCCAGGCAACCTGTGAGAAGAGAACATAATTGAATAATAGGGGGGAAATTTTTTTCCCCCTTATTGGGTGTTGGCTGCTGGAAAGGATGTGTTTTTATTTCCTTAGCTTGTTTTGTTGCCTCTTTTGAATGGTGTATAAATGTGGTTTATGTGTGTATTGATGGCTGATTTGGCTGATGCCAAGCTTCTAGGAATTCCCTCGTGGTTTCAGATTAGGTTGATCTCACTGTTTCCCAGTTGAAACTATGGTTGAACTGAGTCCATGTATGATTAAACTGAGGAGTTTTCATTGTGTCCTACTATGTAGGACAGGCAGGCAGGGGACTAATAGAGTGCATCCATAAACACTAACTGGCAGTCAGATAAATCTATTTTTGTACCACAGCAGCGTGCCCCTTTTTGTTAACACATTTCCTGTTTTGTTAAATATTACAAGCTTTTCTAAAGCACCTACTTTTTGCTGTAGTTCTGGTGATAGAAAGGACTTCATATAGAGCAGGCATGGAAATATCCCCCATCTCTTTGCTGCTATATTAGTCAAGCTTGGATTAGGCTAGTCTGAGGTAACTTGATAAATTCATAATACTTTTCATCTTACCCTTTGAATTCAGGACTGGAGAAGAATGAAAGAGTATTTGTTTCTGTGTCTTTACTGTATTCACATAGGGCAGTTAAAATTTTTTACAGTGTTATGTGAGGAAGGAAGTTTCCCTGGACTTCCAATATTTGAGGAGACCTAATGAGAAGAACACTGAAGGAAGTATGGAGTGGTCCTTCCCCATCATTCTAAAAGGTTATGCTTTTTGCAAAAGTCTAGAAGTGTCAGCAGGTTCTTTAATGATCTCATTGCCTAATGAAAAATTATTCTTCTCTTGTAGGGCTACTGCTCCATTAAGTTCTTTATTTGATACTTGGGGATGAAACAAACTCATTAAGATTCTAAGTTCGTTTCAGAGTATGCTGCCTTATTCCAAATGATTTGGGGAGGGGTTTATAGGTAAAACTTTTAAAAAATACAACAATAGACAAAAATGAAGAGTGAAATGGGAAGAATGATAAAAAAAACAAGATGAGAAATTGGATTTTCTAGATGAGTGTGCAAATTAAGCAGGAGAAACATCATAATAAATAGAAGTTATACTGGAATGTCACACCAAGCTTTACTTACCTTTTCCTATGCTCTTTATCCCAGGAAGTGGACAGAAGCATTAATGACAAATGCACACCAGGTTTCTGCCTTGACAGTTACGCTTGGTTCTGCATCGTTCACAGAAGTCTACATTTATTTGTTTAAAATTTACTGTACCCGGAAGTCTATGTGCTTGTTACTTAATCATCCTTTTACTTATTCTTGGTATCAGTTAAAACTATATAATGCTATGTGTTCCCAAGAGGGAATCGAGAAATTCAAGAAAAATCATTGTAGCCTGAAAACAACAAAATGGTTGGGCTTTCTTTTCTGTGCACAGTGGAGTTGCCAGGGCTTGTTTCCCTCCATGGTGCCTCCAAAGAGCCTTAAGAGTGGCCTCGTCTACTGCTCAGACCATTAGGCTGGGAACCTGGGTGGATAATTGAATGTTCTCCCCTGGAAGCTTGTAAATGATTGGTGGAGCTGGGAGCAAAGGAAAAAAAACAGGCCTTTCTGAACCTGGCAGAGATTGCTGGCTCCCCAATAACGGGCGTAAAACCATGGACCTTTTCATGTTGCTGCAGCAATTTCCCCACTGTTGTACTGGCCAATCCCCTTGGCACGGTGGCCACTTGCCAGCCACCTCTCCTCCTTCAGGCATATCGGGCCATTCTGGTCTGGATGCCCTCAACCAGTACAGATCAGGAACCCTAACTCTCCCCAGCTCTTGTGGGTTTTAAGCAAAATCCCAGGGGGATGGAAGTTGGTAGCAGTTGCAGGTTCTGCTCCTGAAAAGCTTGGACTGCAGTTCCTCTGACTGGTGTCAGCAAAACCTCCAGAATGAAGTTGCAGCCTAGGAGTGCCTTAAATGCTGCTGTAGCTTCATGTCCAAAGAGGATTTTGATTCCATTCTTTTCTTTCAAAAGCTCCGGTCATTAGATGTTAATTTAATTTAAAAAATAAAGGCTCCTTTGACTCAAATTAGACTCCCAAGGCATCAGTGGAGTAAGCAGGGCAGAAGTGATTTTCTGGTGCCTTTTTCCAAGATGTCTTGAGTCAGCTCTCCAGCCTGCGCTTTCCTGGAGGTCTCCATCCAGATGGTAGCTAGACTTCAAGCTGTTTAGGTACCAGTCCCATCCAAGGGAGGAGCCTGTTCTGAGTAAGAATGGCAAAGGTTCTTTCCAGAAGTGTCTCTTCAGAAAAAATATTATCTAAATTCCTATATTTTTTGGTACATAACCAAAACCAATAACACTGTGTTAGGACAGATTTTTGATGGAAGCCGTGTCGTTACTATGATGTTATAATCTGAGAATAATCAAATCGACATCTGAATGTTGGGCAAATTTCTGAATTCTAGTAAGCCAAACTAATATTTGAAGTATGCCTCCCTCCCTCCTCCCACCCAACAAACTTTTATTATGGCCTCTAGGCCCGAGAGGTCCTTTAAATAAGTGTACAAGTACCTTGGATACAAAATTTGACTATTAAATGGAATAAAATATGGATTCTTAAAAGCAGCCAGCCCAGAAGTGGGGCTTGGACTAGAGATTCTGAATTTCTGGGTTTGAAGCCATACTTCCAAGACCAGAGGTTCAGGCTTCTCATTTGCCTAAGGACTGAAGTCTGACTAAATTAAAAAAGCATGTAATTATCACCGAGCATTTGATTTCGCATCCCATGTGTGCAGGAAAAAAAGATGGAGATAAAATGCCTGGAGATGTTACAGCAGCTTGTAATAACTTGTTTGTGGCATGCATTATTTCAAAATTTACTTACTTTATATGGCTTTACCTTACTTTAATAGGCTTTTCATCCCAGAGGATCCAGAGTAGTTTTAAAAAGCCTTGAAACCACAAAAAGGCAACAGTGCTTAACAGTACCATAAACATTGAAAACAAAGCTCATTTTAAAATAAACAATATTCAGACTTCAAGGCCGCTCACTTCCACAGTTGCTGGACTGAGCACACACACCTCAGCTGGCTGCAGCCGAGGAAGAGCCGCTGCTCAGAGAGAGGGAAGTTCTCACAACCCTTTGCATTTTGCATAGGGGAGGAGAGGAAATGCACAGTGCCCCCCCCCCCAAGAAACACACCCTGCTCCGAGAGCACCCGGGGCAGAGACCCTGCAGCCCCCCCAGAGGGCAAAAGAGGGAAAGCAGGAGCAGCCACCACTGCCGGGTGGGACCTTCTGGCTCCCCACAAGCCCTCCCCCCCATCGCTCTTCTCACCACCCTCCCTTAAGGGGGTGCCGCATTTCCATACATTTTCCTACCCAGAGACATTTACAGTGCATAAGAACTAAGAGAAAAACAATCTCTTTTCTTTTTTTCTTTTTCTTTTAAAAAGCATTTATGAAAACACTGACATTTAAATTCCTAATCTGCCCTTTTGTTGAATAATTTTTCTGAACTTTCCAGGACAGCTTCTGGCCAGGTGGAGGTGGGTGGCGAGCGGCCCCTCCAAACTGACTGACTGGGAAAGCTA
>JANHFN010002437.1:0-11394 GCA_032468175.1 Toxicocalamus goodenoughensis | reverse complement strand
CAGGAACTGGGATAGCTTCCCTGACCACTCAACATACACAATAAAATCAATTAAGAACCTCTATCTCTTATCTACAAAACTGTGGCCAGCACGACTACATGCCAAACACGCACAGAATGCTGCTACCTTCCCACCAAAATGGTCCCTATTTTTCTAGTTGCATTTTTACATGCTTTCCAACTGCTAGGTTTGCAAAAGCTGGGACAAGTAATGGGAGCTCACTCCATATGTGGTGCTAGGGATTTGAATCACCAAATACCTGACCTTTCTGATTGACAAGCTCAGCGTATTTAGCCACTGAGCTATCACGTCCCTGGTCTACACCTATTTAGGTCTTAGTAATACGTGCCAGATCAACCACCTCATCCATAATAAGAATGGATGAGAGCAGTTTTAAATAACATGGCATTTAATAATTGCAGCTAGAGGCACAAGCTTTGGAAGCTTTGGAGATTTGGCACAGAGGCTGAATCTGGAAGGCACAATCAATTTCAACCATTGGTTTCACCTTTCCCATGATAATCCCACCCCTAAATTCCTATCATGTCTTCTCTGCCCATAGCAGCTGGGATGTTGGTGTTTGCCCTCTCTCCATCTCCCTCCCCACACCTCACTGATTATCTCCCAGGAACCAGGGACCACCTACCAATTAATTAACAATGCTCATCCACCTTCAGCAACAACATATTCTAGGCCAACTATCAGACTGCATTGTTCTCAATCTGCTTCCACTTAACAGCAGCTGCAAGACAGTATAAAGCTATCTAATTTCAAAAACCATTACTCATTCAGACATTCAGTGATCCTTTTGCTAGCCTCTGTAAACCTGGGATAGTAGATGCCACCATGTAAACCTACATACACAACTTCACTCCCCCACAGGACACAACCAGAGGTCCCTTTAATCCAATAAACACTCCAGTAAATAGTCCAACATACACTGGCAGGCAAATCTAATAAAATTGATGAAAAATCTCCAAAATAAACATAACAGAGTAGAATAGCTTAGAATAGATCCTCTAAGTTCCTAATAGCAGCAATGGCTCTAGATTGAGAATCAAAGGGGAGAGAGATGGAGTGTTAGACTTATTTGCAAGTCATTCTGCAGCCTCTACAAAACTTCTGCTTGTGACCAGATATAATAGCAACAGCACTTAGACTTATATACCACTACAACTCTCTCTAAGCAGTTTATAGAGTCAGCATATTGGGTCTTCATTTTATTGACCTTGAAAGGATGGAAGGCTAAGTCAGCTTTGAGCCACTCAGAATCGAACTTCTGGCAATCAGCAGAACTAGCCTGTAATACTGCATTCTAATTGAATGGAATCAAAATCATTTGAAGCATTAGTATGCTTTATAACTCCTTAGTAAGACCACACCTGGAATACTGTATCCAGTTTTGGTTACCACATTACAAAAAACATGTTGAGACTTTGGAAAAAATGCAAAGAAGAACAACTAAGATGATGAAGGACTTGGAGACAAAAACATATGAAGAACGGTTGCAGGACTTGGGTGTAGCGAGTCTAGAGAAAAGAAGGTGTGACATGATAGCAGTATTCCAGTATTTGAGCAGATGCCACAAAGAACGTGTCAACTTATTTCACAAAGCACCGAAGGCAAGACAAAAAACAATGGATGGAAACTAGTCAAGGAGAAAAGCAACCTCGAATTGAGAAGCTTCCTAACAGTGAAAACTGCTTGCCTTCAAGAAGTTTTGTGTGTTTCATCACTGGAGATTTTTAAGAAAAGACTGGACAGGCACCTGTCTGAAATGGTATAGGGACTCCTGCTTTAGCAGAGGGTTGGACTAGAAGTCCTCCAAGGTCCCTTCCAGCTCTATTCTAATTGAAATAAAGCAGATGACAGAATAAGTAAACTAACCTAACTCTAACTACCCCTTTTAAAGCAAGATGCTATGTGTCTTCTTTTGAGTGGCTTCTAAAAACGTTTTTGGATTCATATTGCATTTGAAATGTGACTTATGCTGGTTAATAATTTAGGAATATTATAAATTATCTAAACTTCATTCTGAATAAAATAGAAGGGGAATCTTGAGGAGGTACTTCACTTATATAAACAGATCCCAACCAGGTGAAATTTTACTTACTAGTAACTTGCAATAAACAGATTGAGGATCTACATAAGATGCCTTATGCAAATGTACTAAAATATAAATACTAGTAAATTTCTATTTTGCTTAAAATAGGTTTTTTTCTGTGGATCAGCATTTTTTTGGTGACAATGTTTGGAGATGCTGTAAATTTATTGCATTTCTTTTTTTAGCATTCATTTCTCTGAGTTACAGCAACTATATCATCTGTTTTGTGAGGATGATTTATGGTGATTTGTTTTTGAGGATGATATATCAGCCTGTCAAAAACAGGCAAATTATTGCTTCCTGTTAAATATGGCAGAGGGCCTGAAGAGATGTGGTCTTTTTCCTGCAACAATTTCATGGGAGGAGAGAGGTTTACTGCCAGTACAGCTTAGCATTGTTTTCTTATCATGAAAGAAAGATCTTGAAGAATACCAAAATCCAAATTATTCTCAATAGGGTTGCAAAAATGTGGACAACCACCAGATAGCAGCAAAGATACACAGAAAACTTTTTAAATTTTGCTATCATGAAGTAGTTAACTGGACTTTGCAGCTCATAACTGATAGCTCTGTCTAGGAGAATGGAGCACATAAGCTTTAGTATACAAGGGACAGTGACTAGGGATCTCACAATTACACTTAACAGGAAGCCGTAACACATAAAATCTTGAAGATAACATTAAAATGGATTTGGGTTGACCATGACAAATTATTATAGTTATGATAACACAAGCTTAGTCTTGTAAAAATATCATGCTAAAACATGCTGTGTGACTTGGGACAGTTATTATCTCTCAGCCCACTGTCACCCCAGAGATAAAATGAAAATTGACCCCCACCTAGAATGTTTTGAGTAACTTTGTTATTTAGCTGTGATAAAAAATAGAAAATGCACCATACCATTTTAGTTATTCTCCATAACTTTTTTTAAAAAAAATCCTTTCTATCCATTTTCAGAGACAATGCCTTCGCTACACAGGAAGTTCTATTCTTGAAAATGCATTCTCAGCATATGAGGTTAGTCATCTCTTGGGTATCTGAATTAACAAAGTTTCCTTCCTGAACCTCTCCAATGTCTATTTTTCTGGGCAAGATTAATAACAAGTTATATTTCAGCAGCCCCCAATTTAAGAACTTCCCAAGGATTCCCCTCCCTCTGCAATTCCCAGGAAGAAATGAAAAATCTGTCTGCATGATTTTTTCTGCTGATTTCACTGAGCACAATTTATCTCAGTCACTTTGACTTTATTGATCTTGCACTAAAAGTTAGTGATAGCTTGCATATTGGCAATTGATTATCTTCTTTCTTGACCTCATAGCAATTTTAGTGCTAATCATACCACCACTGTTTCCCCCAAGTGTGTTAAATTGGGATATATCATATTATAAAGATATCAAGTATAATAGTCAGCAAATATTTCTTTTCATATACATGTGTTAATTATTTATAAAACATTCATAACAAGTCCTAAGGCAATTTATGGCATACTTTTCAAAAACAGATAGCATTAAAACGAGCATTATGTTTGAAAGTAATTACAAATCAGGGAAAGTGAAAAAATAATTTAAGAACAATGCTGAAGAATTTAATAACTGCTGGAATAGATTTCCCAAATGCATACATACAAACAAATGTACCAGATATTTTGGGATTTCCCAGCCACCATATTAGAGATCTAACGTTTCTGGAGGGCATCAGGTTGAGGAAGACCATTTTAAAGTTTCTTAAGAAACATAAAAGCAATATTTATGTTGCTTTAGAGCTTACAATTTCAACAAATTTAAAAGATTCTAGTTGGCAAAGGGTGATATTTCATGTTTCTAATCCCATCAGATCAATCTGGATAATTTCTTTAAATAACAGCAAAGAAAGATTTATTGAAGTTCTTGAAGAGTTTTACAAATGGGATGTTATTCCTCAAAGGGCTTTGAAATAGCAGATAAGATACAATAAAAAACAATCTCTTCATGCCCTCTTTTATATACTGTAAAAGAAGAGGAAAATGGAAAAAAGATTTCACACAAGCTCTCCATAAGCAAACCACACCCATATTTTAACTTTTATGTTCAATTGTACATTAACTATACTTGCAATCTTACAATTTTCACCATTCTCAGACTATTACGTTTTTTTAAAATCTGATTGGGATTTTTATCACATTTGTAGCATTGATTATGATTCTGTATGCATTATTATACAAATCTCTAATAAAAGCCTTCTATTCCTTCAATTCTGTTTCAACCCAAATCATTTCATAGCTTTTTAAAATTCTCTTTACTCTGTTGAAGGCCCCATGTTTCTCTTCATACACTTCTAGCAAAGAAATATTGGAGTAGGATTCATACAGAAGATTTTTAAATGAATATAAAGATAAAACTGGGGACTTTTCTTTATTTTGTTTTATTTATCTGTCAAACATGTACAAGATGACAAGTATGAACATAAACAAGAACAAAGGAAGTAAATACAGATAAATGCAGACAGTAAGACAGGGACGGTAGGCACATTGGTATGCTTATGCACACCCTCTTTAAGGACCTCTTAAGAATGGAGTGAGGTCCATGGTAGACATGGTAGGTTGAAGCTGTAAGCGGTTGAGTCTGTAACAACAGAGTCTGGTAGGGCGTTCTAGATAGAAGACTCGTTGTATTTTCTGCAATCGAGTTTGTATCGGTTTACCTTGAGTTTATATCAATTGTTTGCCCGTGTATTACTATGATTGAAGCTGAAGAAGTCGTTGACAGGCAAGATGTTATAGCAGACAATTTTATGAACTATGCTTAGATCGGACTGCAGTTCCAGATTGTCCAGGATCAAAATTTAGAGCCTGGAGGCATAGGGAATTCTACTGTAAGCGGAGAAGTGGAGTACTTTTCTTTTGGGTCTAACAGACAAAGAACTTGAAAAAGTAGAACTTTGATGTTATACATGCTAATAGCAGCAAGAATGCTCTATTAGCAGAGATAACTAAATCCACTGATTAATTAAAGAAAAGAATACAACTTTGCTTTTACTTGAAAACCACTTCTCAACTTCATGCTTAAGGGAGAAAAAAAAAGAAACTTCAATTTTGAGTTTTGTAGATTAGATAAGGTTGTTGTTGTAGAAATGGCGAGGAACGTATTACAGGTAGTCCTCAACTTACAACCACGATTGAGCCCAAAATTTATGTTGCTAAGTGAAATATTTGTTAAGTGAATTTTGCCCCACTTTACAATTTTTCTTGCCACTGTTGTTAAGTGAACCATTGCAATTAAATTGGTAATCTGGCTTCCCCATTGACTTTGCTTGATAGAAGGTCACAAAAGCTGATCACATAACCCCAGTACACTGCAACCGTCATAAATATGAACCAATTGCCAAGCATCTGAATTTTGCTCATGTGACCATGGGGAAGCTGCAACAATCATAACTGTGACAGTCATAGTCACTTTTTTCAGTGTTATAACTTTGACTGGTCATTAAATGAACTGTTGTAAGTTGAGGATTATCTGTATTATGTAAAAATAAAAAGTTGAGGTTGTATGCTATTACCTTATTGTACTGCACTAACAAGAAATGGAAGTCAATGCTTTTGTTTTCGTTTCCTCTTTTATCTTACACTTTTTCCTCCCCTACTTTCTTATTTTCATTTTTCTTTATAGTTTATATTTTGATAACTAATAACATTTGTAAGACAGCACTTTCAAACAACTTATTTCCATCAGAATTGCTCTGCATTTTTTCTGCCACTGTGCAGCATTAATTCTCACACCTTTTTTCTATCTAGAACCCCCTTCATTTTATCGTTATTCCATACATTATTTCTCATTAGCACAATTTTCTGCATTTCAGTGGTGCTGTCTAATACAATTCTTTCCCATTCGGTTCCAAGCAATTTCCACATTCTCTTTCATTTTGCTCATTTTTCATTCATTCTATTAAGAGATTCTTAACTTCAATACTTTTCATATAGAATATATACACTCTTTTCCTGCAATTCTTTCATTCTAATTTCTTTCACTTTTTTCCCATTCTTCCATGCTCATTCTTCCCCAGGCCTAATACTACAATAGTCTCTCCCACATTCATTAGCACTATATGTTTGTGTTATCTAATTATTTCAGCCTATTATAATAAATGATCAGTTCTAGCTTACCTTAAATTGATAATCATTCCTTTGCCATATTTACATACGAATACATGATACATGAATAGACATAAGTTTATACATCAATAGACTTACTTTTATGAAAGAAACAAACCTTTATTTAAACAAAAATATACCAAAATGTTATCCATTCTCATTTGTTCTTGGATTTCTGAATGGCACAGTAACTTTTTCTATGTGTTTTTCAGAGATATACAAAAGACTTTGTTCTGTTTGATGGCATCATTACAACAGACAACATATTGATATGGAAATGAGACCATGATACAATCAAAGGAAACAAATGGGAGACAGCATAGCAAAATAACTGACAGTAAACACAATTTTATGAGTTGACAAAAGGGGCATTGATGACAGTGTATATTTGTTCCTCAGTGCTTGAAATACGATTGTTAGTAATAAAAGTCAGAAGATCAAATTCTTTATACTGCCTGTGAGTCCAATGCATATTTCTCTATTATGAACTTCTTATATGAATTTTAATTAATAATCTGTTCATAATAAAATCTGACCAATTTTTCATTTTGTAATTTGAGGCAAGAGTGACACCTTGTGTGCAAAATAAACAGGACAGGACAGTGATCTTTGTTCCTTGTTCTTAGCATTACAAATCCACAGAACTGCTTCTTAGAATTTTAGAAGCGATAAATGGGGAAAGTACCATCAAATAGAACAAATTAATCAGAATAAGTATTTTTAGCATTGATGCAACTACAAAAATTCATAGGTGGTAATGTAAAGCATTTTGCACTGCTTAGATTTATTTATAGTGACTTGAAATAAATCTAACATCCTCAGGAAAATTACTCCTTTCCTAACCAATTTACCAGGAAAAGGAATGAAAGGGGTATTAAAAACAAGAAAGGAGAAAGGGAAAAAGGGGAAAAAAGAGGCAATAGAAAGTACAGTGGTGGCAGAAAGAATAGGGCTTTAAAAATGAATTGCAGCCCCATGAATAAACCTCAAGCCATGATTAGTAAACTATTTGAACCAGTGGATCCATTGGAATTTTGAGAGCATGTTGAAGCACAACTATGGGGAGTTGCTATAATAGTTAATTTTACCATAGGGTTAAATTTCTTAACTCCAGCAGAAAGTCAAAGAGAGAAATGATTGTAAAAAAATAGAAAGGAGAGGATTTGGATGTGTTCTAGCGGAAGGAGAGATTTAACCATAAGATTTTAATGAAAATAAAATATCTATTCAGTGAGAAACTATTTTTAGGTGGATTCATTAATATGTCTGTGTGGTTAAGTATAATAGCTTCATCTTTGGTTTTTACATGCTTGTAAAAACAAACCCAGTTGCTATTTTTGAATCATTGACACTTAGCAGAGCAGGCCAATGTTGTTTTTAAAGTATGTCATCAGTTATATGTCATCAGTTAGACCCAACAAGTTTTTCTAATATAATTTTTAAAAGCTGGAAATCATATGATCTGGTTTTTGTCTACAGAGAAGTAAAACAGCAGCTAAAATATGACAGCCTAAGCATGAAGGAGAAAGCTGCTGTATCAGCAGAATCGCGTCAGGTATTTTTGGTTGGTACTGTCCTGGAAAAAAAAGGGGAAGGGGACTTTTTTTAACTGGCAGCCCTAAACAGATGGGCTCCCATGTATATACCAGCTAGAAATGAAGCCAGATTAAGATTTCCAGATTTCTGCTTTGACCATAGTGATCTGATTTCCTGTCCGGATCGCATTTACTGTGGCTTTGATCAGTCGATTTGTTGTCTTGTTTACCCCTCTTGGACTGGCTGAAAATAAGAAAGAAAATATCAGAGATTAAAAATGTTTGCTCCCTCAGTGAACCTGTAAAAAAAATCTGCAAGCTGTTTGCAGTTTCACTGATGAACTTTGTCCAAAAATGAAATAAAGAGCCATTTAAAGATAGTGACTAGTAATCAGAAGAGAGGGAATGTGTCTTCCACAGCATACACAGTAGCCAACAGACTTGAGAGGTTTTCTATAATTAAATAAAATGAAGTAAAGAGAATTAGTTGTGTTGGCAGAAGTAAAAAAAACACTATTACTGACATACAGGTAGTATAGGTAGTCCTTGACATATGATACCAATGGAGCTCAAAATTTCTGTTGTTAAGTGAGACATTTGTTAAGTGAATTTTGCCCCATTTTACAAACTTGCTTGCCACAGTTGATAAGTTTGTAACCTGGTTCTTAAATGAATCGAGTTTTCCCATTGACTTTGCTTGTCGGAAGGTTATAAAAGTTGCCTTGGAATACAGCAACTGTCATAAAAATGAACCAACTGCCAAGCATCTGCATTTTGACCACATGGTCATGGGGATGCTACAAAGCTCATAACTTGAGAAAAGTGGTCATAAGTCACTTTTTTCAGTGCTATTGCAACTTTGAACAGTCACTAAATGAACTGTTGTAAGTCAGTGAGTTGTGTGTACTTAACCCACAAACATTTATTAAATGACTGTTCAAAGTTACAGCATGAAAGAAGTGATTTACAACTGGTCCTCACACTTAAGAACCATCACAGCAGCCTGATGATTATGTGATAATGTATTTGTAATAGTTGCAGCATTCTGGAGTCATGAAGTCACCATTCGTGTCCTTCCCAGCCAGCTTCTGACAAGGAAAATCAATGAGGAAGCCAGATTTGCTTAATGACTATGTGATTCTCTTAACAATGATTGGAATTTTTTTTTGTAAAACTGAGTGTTAAATTAATTACTTTGCTTAGCAATGAAAATTCTGCTCCTGGTTGTGGTTGTATACCAGAAAAATAGGGAAAATTGTGTTCCCAATGGCCTGAGGTAGGCAAAGGATGACACTGCATGTTTTTGCCCTTGAGGAATGGTCAGTGGCCAAAACTCACTCTAGGACAAGCAGGTTCTACAAACCAGACTAAGTGCTAAATACTGTATGTAAAAGCAGGGGAGATATGGGTAGAGTTAATTCCTTATATGGAGCTTCTCCATTCACAAAACAGGCTGCCATGATGATATGCCCAAATGCAAGGCAAAAGATAGGCTGATGGGATTGCCTACCTCCCCTCTTGACTCCATCTACCCCACAATATTTTACTTTCTTCTCTGGAAAAGAAAGACATATTTCTAAACAATTGCGAGATTGTGTTTTTTCTGCAGCTTGCAAGTATCTCATTACTTTATTAAAATAATCTTTTATAAACAAACTCAGATGATAGCCCAGTGGAAACTATATAGTTCACTGCTATCCAACATAGCCTGCCACTGCTTCAACAGACAGGAAAATTGTACTCCTGCTACAGTTGATAGGGAATTAAGACCTTTTCCAGTTCAATCAGCCAGACTATCTGGTTACCTAAATTAGCCAGGAAAATCAGGAAAAAGCAAGACTAAGTGTTTATGTAGTATGCCGATATTCCTGTCTGCATTACTAGTGTTAACAAAAATTACCCAAAACTTGTAAGAAAAACGTATTAATACAACCAACATAACATTGCCCTGAAAAACAAAAGAAAACCACCAAAAGACTGTTAGTGATTTTTATTCACACATTTTTGCTAATCTTCCCAAAAAAAGATCACTTTTGCTTAGGACAAAATATTAGCAAACATTTCTTCAGTAATCTAGATTTTAATGTAAAAGTCTTTTTACAGTGAGGATTTACAGCATCACAAAAATGGCTTTGCAATCCCAAATTTACCCTCCCTCCCTTTCAGCTCATATGCGCTAACTACATCTTTTCTCCAGGCTATTATTTTAAAGTCCTTATTCTGTATTACAAAACACCAGCCTGTCACAAAATCCAGAGAAGGATGAGGAGTCACTGACCAGAAATACATATACATATATATTCAAATGATTTTATATACATTGTATTAAATTAGATTCATGAGTATATATGATACATTATGATATACAGTATGTTATCTATAGCATGTATGATACATTATACATATACTATAGCACACTATGTACAAAATCTAAGAAATGGAAAAGATAAGCATGTGGTTTATAACATTTTTCATTGATGTCTCCATAGGAATGACTTTTAAGACATTCCCATGGGGAAAAATCATGTCAAGTTCACCACTCACCTGCAGGATTCTATTATCAGAGTACTGAAATCATCCTTCTGCTCTTTATCACAAGCGTCTTTGTGAGGCCTTTGTGTTTTTTGTAGATCATTTCAAAATGAATACATTTTTCCACATTCCATATTCCCAGTCTAACTTCTTTTTACATGCTATATTCTATAATTTTGTACACATATCATTTCTACAAACAGCATACACACATACACATATTTGTATGCATGCATGCATACGCATATATACAAACATATACAGCATATCATATAGCATGAATTAACATGCACATAATGTATACAACAGCACGTATGATGCATTATACAAACACATACACACAGTAGCATCTGCGAGGGAGTCAAAACAGACAAGTCCCTTTTGTTTATGGACTAATCCAGCGGTCGCCAAGTGGTGGGCCATGACAAAATTTTGGTGGGCTGCAAAAGAAATGGCCCCCAAAATCAATTAATCTGGGCCGCGCAGGAAAACAAGACTGCTCCGCCCACATGCCCCCCCATATCCTTCGGCCAGTGCAAAACTCACTTTGACTGAGAAGCAGAGAGCCACGCGAGCTGCAACTTGAAGGTAAGACCAACGGTGGGGGAGGGGTAGCTTGCTGACGGTGGGAAAGAAAGGCAGATTAGAAGCTAACCGGTAAATTCATAATCACCCTAGGCATTAAAGACCCCGGAAGAAAAGCAGCTGCTGCTGCTCATTTTTCTGCTCATGATGGCTGCAGCAACCATTGCCTCCAAATGGGGAGGGGGTGGAAGGAAGAGAGAGAGAGAGAAAGAGGAGGGAGCAATCCAAGACTGCTGGGGAATTAAATCCACGTGGGGAAATTTGTATGGCTAGTGTCTTTTCTTTCCAGCCTCAAGGTGGGGGGATGGGGGTGGAAGGGAGAGAGAGGAGGGAGGATCCAAGGCTGCTGGGGAATTAAATCCACGTGGGGAAATTTGCATGGCTTGACTGCTGCAGAGTGACCTATATCAGGAAAACATTAGATAGTACCATGCATTCAAATGTTTGTCCTGTAATGACTGTAATGAAAATGTAGTGGAAATGGGTATTTTGTGTTTGCTGACAAACTTTCA
>JANHFN010002434.1:142059-154781 GCA_032468175.1 Toxicocalamus goodenoughensis | reverse complement strand
TCCTTCCTTTCCTACGTCCTTCCTTCCCTCCTTCCTTCCTTCCTTCCTTCCTTCTTTCCTTCCTTCCTTCCTTCCTTCCTTCCTTCCTTCCTTCCTTCCTTCTAGCATTCTTAGGGTTCAAAATTTGCAATATAGTAGGTAGGACATTCCTTTTGTAATATATGCTAACTTCACATACATGTTTTGCAAATCGCACCCATTGTCTTGTGGATTTTGGTCTCCATTGGTGACACAATTGATGACTGGACTAAAGTAACCCATGAGATTGTATGGCTGAATGTGAAACTTGGATCTGCCTTCTCCTTGTCCAACAGCTTAATTGTTATTCCCCATTGGTTCTCTATTGATCACTAGAAACATTAGATATAGCTTCATATTCTCTTTTCCTTTTGGTTTTATTGTATTTTATCACATTGAAAAACACTAGATATTCTTAAAATGTTAGCACTATTTACATATATATGATTTGTCCTTCGGTCCAGCAATCAATTGCTTTGAAGTTTTGAACCAGATTTACTTCAATACCATTTTTTCCAAAAGTATTTCCAAATACTTCTCTCTACCAATAAGTTTACTGATGTATTTACTTATTCCATTGGTAGTTACTTTGTCCTATAGTGCACTAAATAGTTTCTAATGATAAGACAAATGGAGGAAAAATAATTAATATTTGAAAGAGCTTCTTTGGAATATATGGCTTTTAATGATAATTCTGAGCTAAAACCTATAAAGCATTTTTAACAATTAGCCAGAAGTGCAGATTTCTTCAACTGAGAAAAGTTAAAAGAAAAGATGAAGTTTGTGTTTGCTAATTAATATAAATGTATGGTTGAATGATCTGCTGCAGATGTAATTTTGCTTATATCTTTGTTTATTGGTTTTCTGGATGGGATGAATTAGTGCATTATTAATATACTATTTGAGGAACATTTAGTATTCTGAGACGCCTCTTTTCCTTCCTTCACAAAACCTCTTTTTAAATCCAGTTTAAGCTGCTAAAGTGCACATAATAACAAAGGAGGATTCATTGACTAGATATTCTAAGAAATGTGATGCTTACTTATTTAGAGGAAATGAAAAGTTCCTGCCAAATAAAAAAGAACAATGAAAGCATGACCTCCATGATTTGCTATACTCTGAGGTGAATATGAATCTTTAAAATCTTGAATCTTTAATCCTCTTTAAAATTATTGTGCCCTTGAGAGCTCAACAGAGGATACAGAAAAGGTTTTGAATTTCAGAAAGTGCATGCATATTCAGAGATTTGTGCCATTAAGGAGGTGTGTAAAGTGGCTGTGATTTATCACACAAGGCACTTCACATTGTGGAGATGATGCAGAAAGTATACAATGTACCCCATTGAGGCACTGAGTATCATTACACAGCCTCAGCTGGTATCTCTAATAGCCAGAAGAAATTGTCTTCCATAGTTGGGAACCTTTTGTAGCTCCTGGAACTATTAGAGGAAGCTGTAGAACAACATGAACCAAAGAAACACGTTTAGCATTATTTTCAGAACCATCAAAATCATGAATGGTTCTATTTCTGGGGAACCTTTTCTTGAAGCAAAGATACCCTTTGAAGCATTGCACAATCCAATCCATGTTTACCTGGGCTAAGCTGAAGTATCAGTGTTAGCTTTTGAATTAATAGGAGTGGGATTTGATTCAAAGTACTTTTATCTTACCAACAAATGCTTGGAATTCTTCAAAGGACCAGTTTTGTGGGCAGTTAATTGTTCTATGACCTTTCCTAATGCATCTGCAGTGATGCTGGATTGGATTTTCAGAGGTCAAGTGCTGTTCAAAAGCAGATCCATTCCTCATTGTTTCTTTTTAATCTATTCTAGACATATGCAGTAACCATTTTTTTAAATTTCATTTCAGTGGAAAACTTTGGTCCCACTTAAATTTCATCATCAGTCATACTCACCCAACCAATGGAAGTCATTGATGCACTGTTTCCAATGAGACTTCACCGAGCTGTTGCTCACTGAACTAAATAACTCTGCACTTTGTTTAGTTATTCATGAGTACCTAATAGCAACAACAAAGTTTTTGCAGCATATGCAAACTGTTTTGGGGATGAGCATATTTGACGTTTCACAACTGGGGCAGAAATTTAGTTCTTTTAATCTGATCATTTGAATGAGACCTCAGAAAGGAGTACACCGAAGGACACATATTCACGATATGAATAAATCATGATTTATTATACAAGAAAAAAGTAGCTTACAAAACTGGCCATTTGACAAAATTGCAGTAAAATGAATATTTGGAAACATGTCCACAAAAATGTATACCATTCACAAATGAATATGAAAATGGTAGAGAGGTACAAATGAAAATAGGAGGAACTGAGGGAAACCTGAGCTTGACAAATTCACATCCCCTTAAGCCTGAGGACTCACATATTTTTGAGAGATTACAACTAAGCTGTGCATAGCAGCCACTAAGAAGGCACAGGAAGTGTCACAGTTGCCAAACTAATTATGCAAACCTGCTTCTCCCCACAGTCAAGACTTACAAATCCAATTGGGCACAAGGAGCACTCCCAAAACGGCATGTATGTTCGTTCTGAGGAAGTCCAGCTTGGTGCTCAACAGAACATTTAATTTCAGTTTGTTCTCCATATGTCACTTGACCTAGTGATGACTTGTGATAGGCCCATGTTTGCCTTGAAGCCAATGAAATCATGAGCAACTCTTGACCTGATCCCCCAGAGCGTGTCTCCCACTTGGCCCATTATCATCTAATGCATTGTCAGTTAAACGAGGCTCTATTTAAGAGACAAATTGGGACTTCTCTTTCTTTCTTTTTCTCCTGCTTTCCTCTCTTCATGTTGTTGCTTAGATAAAAATGACAGCTTCCCGTCCTCATCTTCTCCTTAGTAAACCTGCTTTTTACATCAAATCTAATGGATATCTGTCAGCTGGCACTTTGGCTCATTCCATCCAAGGCAACTGTAGAAATACAAATTAAGGTTTTCTATTACAATTGTGCATGTTTTGGTTATTATTTGCCATGTTTTTGTTATTTGTTAATTAACAACAATTAACAACAATTATTGTTACATAAAAGTACATTGTTCAGTTCAACACACACCCCCAAAGGCCATCTCACCAGTGCAATTGAAACGCAGAAAGGTATCAAATAAGATAATGTGCTTGCTCCATTCCTATTTCACTTCTATATTATTTCTGGAGCGAAGCAGTTCAATAATTCATGGTTTTAATCCACCCATCTACTCCCCTTCTTTAAAAAAAATCATAACCCAATTGCTGCTCAGTTCTGCTCTATGCAGACAGGGCAGTATTACTCCCCAGTATGAGCTTTAAAAGAGCATTTCCTTGCAGGGTGATAAGCGCAGAAGATCAGGAATCCGGGCAATTCAAATATTCAAATAAATATTTAGGTTCATTGTATGCTAAAGCTGTCTACAAGAATCTGAACTACTAATGTCAAAGCAAATAGGTGGTAGATAACAGTCAATGGAACTAGCTAGATCTCTTGTGGGCATGAACGGTCTCGAGGCTGATGATGCGTTTGATCCCTCCTTTGGGCTCAGCCTGGTTATTTGCTACATACTATATTGCATGGAAGACCTCCTGGAACGTAAGGATCAGAATATCCACATCATAGCATCTGCCAAAGGACTCAAGGCCCATTTATGACATAGAGGTGGCCAAAAGATTGAGTAGGTCTACTGCTTAAAACAGTCATAGTCCTTCATTCTGCCAACTTGAGTGCAAAAGGTGTATATTGGACAAAATTGCCCCTTTAAGTGACTCAGAAATTTCCAGTTAAGTTCATGTAGGAATGAGTGGCATTCTGCCCCTCAAAATTAAGGAAGCACTGTTTAATGTTTGAATAAAAGTAACAGCAAAAGGCTCTTCAAATTATTGCTGTGACAAGAAACTCTATTGCCAGTACATTAAGAGATAAACATGAAAATTAATGCCAGTGCCCATGCAGACTTCTTTTTAAAAAACCAAGTCACCAAGTGGCAGAAATTAAGATTCGGGAATAAAGTTGAAAAAAAATGGAGAAAACTGAAATCCGACAGACTTAATTTGCATGCTTTAATTTGTATGTTTCTCACTACAAGTTGCTTGAAAATATCAGCCACTGGATATATGTAGTCTTTGATAGACATACACTGCCTAATTGCTATACTGAGAATACGAAGTCTTGCCTTGATTACATCCTGCACAGTTCTCCTAATGTTCCTCTTTTCTGGCTTGCACTCTATATTATAAAGGTTTATTACTCTAATATGGACACAACATATTTGCTGATAGTGAGTTTCTCCAGTAGGCATCATTAAAGACATAATAAGACCCCAGTCCTGTCCACACAATTAGTTAGTAGCAGCTGCTGTGTAGACCATCTCCTGCTGGCTTTCGTGAATATGTATGTGTGTAGCTTATATACTGTCACAATGACAACAGTTACTGTGTATAGTCTGCCACTGTTCTTGAATTTCATTTATGGAGTCATTCTATATCAGCATATGGCTGCAGTTACAGAGTTGTTTGAAAAACGATGAATTCAGGTGACTCTTTAGAAAAAGGACCAGGGAGTTATTGCTCCTGTTATCTCCAGTTCCCTCCCTTTCCCCCTCCAACATAGACCAGTGGTTGTTTTTTTAAAAATGTTTTCCACAGTCTACTTTTGCTACACGTGCACTCAATAGGTTCAATATTGAAACAAGCAATGGTTTGACATTAAGAATTACAGATGTAATGCCCTTGAGGGCAACCATTCATGAATCACTAGCTTCTGCTTTGTGCTATGTTCATCTATCATACCCTGGAATCTGCTTGGAGGTACACTTAAGTGATAATATCAGTGCTCTGTTTTACAAGTATCACTGCGCTCTTACCTCATAAAACCTTTAGTTATACAGATTACAACCTGCAGGTTGGTTGTAGCCAGTCTATTGTCTCAGAGCAAATGAAAGGCAATTATCATAATTCAGAAGGTTTGCTATATGTGTGCATTTGTGTGTGTGTGTACATGTGCATGTATTGCTGTGGTTGTAGGCTACTCTGTCTTCCTATGCTGCTGCCTCTGCTTTCTATCAATCTATATACTTCCAAAAGTTTTTAAAAAACAGTTTGTGTTTAACTATTTGTTGGTAGTCATAAGTTAGTCCAAATAATGCATTATATTGCAACAATTTTTCAATTAAAAAACCCCCTAAAAACTACTAAATTAAACAATGCATAAAAAAATCCAGGACTATTTCTGAAGCATTGAATTTTCCATAATATTCAGCCAAGGTTTTATTTAGTTAGTTAGTTAGTTATTTTGCAAAATTGTTCCCTTTGCAGTGTTCCCCTCAGTCACATTCCCAACACTCTCTGCAAGTTCCCCACAAGGAAATTCAATGGGAAAGCCAGCAGGAAGTCAGAAGTTGCTACCTCTCACTGATGATGATGATGGGCCACACTCTGAAGGTTGAGAGTTCAATCCTAGGTAGTAATAGCTGTTTGTCTATCAGGGTGCAAAGAAAAAAACATCTGCTGTGAACTCCACATAGGCATCTGGAAGGACATCCAGTCAGTAAATGCTCAGCTCCATTCAGTTGTCCTGTCCCCATCTCAAAGCAATGGATTCAGGGTCATAAAAAGAAAAAAAAATGAGGGTCACTACAAGCATTTTTCTGCTTATGATATTTTGGTTAATCATGGTACCATCCAGCATTGGGGTATAAAATATAAGGTCAGACTAAAATTTAATATTCATTCTGGTCACACCAGATTGCATTACGTTTCTCCCAAAGAATGACCCAAGGGGTCACAGGGTCATCTAGTCCTTAAATTTCTCTTCACAAAACATGGTATGTGCCTTCTCTCCCTGCAGATAGATATGACAGAGGTTTCTGTCCTGTTAATTCTGAAATTGAAAAATGGATATTTTTCTTTTTAAAAATATAAATCTGTTGTTCAAATTGTTTTCTATTATAGTTGCAGTCATTTATCACTTGCTTTAAGACTTTTTTTTAAATCTTCTCTCGGAAGGACCAAAAATTCCATAGAAACAATATTCAGATTTTGGAAAAGTAGAAGGAAGAAATAGAAGGCTCTTGGGACTAGCCAAACAACCTTATTTTTTTTTAAAGGCCAGTTAGGAGATGGCAGAAATAATAAAGGAGCATTATGTTTGGCTTTTTGATGGAATACTTGGAGTCTGGCTCTTAAATCCTCTTAAGAGGAAGTAAACCTTATTGATTTCTTAACAGAATTTACATCTCTGCTAACTTTGAGGGAGTCTGTATTTGTGCCTACATACTATGAAGAAGAGGAGAAAGTAGAGAAAAACATATTAAAATATATTTATGCTATAACCCAGGGCTGTCCTGCAGATTCGTAGTCTGTACAATCTTTTGAGTCAGATTTGTGTCTATAACATATGACATGTACTGACCGTACAATAAAATACATTGGTAAATAAAAATTATGTTGCTTGATGGGGGAGGGGAGAATCCAATATTATATATTATTGCAAAATTTATTTTTCAGATTTCATTCCGTATATGTCCATCACATTTCATTGGTCACATGGTAAATAAAATGAATGTGTTTTTTTAAAAGAAAAGATCAGTTGCATTTTTTTAAATTGTTTTCAGAAAGCACATCTAATGGAGAGGAGAACTTCCCAGGCATAATACAAAAACAATAAAGTTAATTATTTTCTGGCTAATTGGAAAGTTGATGAAGAATTTTATTTCAGCAATTATGCATGTTTATTGAATGCAATAAACAGTTTCCTTCTAAAGCTTTGAGGTAAGTTCCATTATTCATCTTTTATTGGTCTCACAGAATCTCAGACTAAATGAAAAACTTTTACAGGGATGGTAAAGTAAATTTGGAGAGGCCTTTGTCATATCATTAGGGATGCAATTAAAAATCATTATGCTTCTGTTCACCCTCTAAACTGACATATCTTCACCATTAGGAGAAAAACTATCTTGAAGCAGGCAACATATTTAACAGCACTTATTGCATATTTGTGTGTTTGTGTGAGAGAGAGACAGAGAGAGGGTGGCAGGGAGGGAGGGAGAGAGAGAGAGAGAGAGAGAGAGAGAGAGAGAGAGAGAGAGAGAGAGAATGTGAACAGTAGAAGGAGGGAAGAAAGTAGAATTTGCAGAGCTCCAAAACAATCATTATGCTAAAAGTTTGAAATGTGTCAGTGGTATAAAATTTCCCAGCACTAAGGAACAAGCAAAGCCATCTACCAATCACAGACACCCTCACCCCCAAGGAAAGACCAGAAACAGCCATGTTTTAAAGTTTTTATCATAAACCCCTATCAGACCTACTGGTACTAGGTCAACCAGACAGGAAACATGACAAGATAAGCTAATTACTAATAATGTATTTTGTGTGTGTGTGTGTGTGTGTGTGTGTGTGTGTGTGTATTTGTGTGTACATGTATGTTGTGGTCTGTCCAGTAGCCGAATCAGAGGAAGAGGAGGAGGCATGGGAGTCAGCATCAACATCAGGCCAACCTGGGAGCTCTGAGGAGGAAGAAGGAACGGAGCTGGCAGAGAGCTTGGGCCATCTGTCAGCCCTCAGATGGAAAGTCAACAGCCCCCAGGTTTGGAGATGGTTGATGAAGAAGAGGAGGAACAGCTGGGTCCAGTGCCTGACACGCAGCTGCACAGAAGGCAGAGGAGAGGAGAGCAGTGGAAAGCCATGGGCTGATCCTGAGGAAGGAAGAGCCACTGCTGCTAACAAGGCCCCACCCAAGCTTTGGGGATAAAAGGCAGAGGGCGGAGATGAATAGGTGTAGCAGCCAACTGTTCATCTTCCGGCCAGCCAGACTTGTTAACTTGAGAAAGAAACTTTTTTGCCGGTGCTGCCGTCATTCCTAATAAAGGAATCTTTTGAGTTCACATCAGAGGGTTTGTCATGTTTGGGGAGCTGGGTCAGAACACAAACTAAAAATACGTTGGCTATTTATTTTTAATATTTTACATTTGTCTTACCAGAACATTACTACAGCAATGAACTGTAAAGTACTGTGCAAGCCATAGTATCCCCTCTGATGCTCTATGGAGGCAACTTTTGCACTTTGAAGAATCATGATAGGAAGAGTACTGTTGCCTTTGAACTTGGGTGTTGGATTCCTGAGAATATTGCGGACAGCCAAGAAAACAAATCAATGGATAATCAAACACGTCAAGCCAGAAGTTTTCACAAATAACTAGGCTTCAATCATCCTACTTCAGACACATTATGTTAAGGCCAATCTCTCTGGAAAAGGACATAATGCTAGGAAAGGAAGAAGGAAAAAAAAGAACCAGCAACAGAATGGATGGACTCAGTTACAATAATGATGAGTGCACAGTTGGAAGACCTGAAAAAGCAGGTTAGAGACAGACTGTCATGGAGATCTGGTTGTGAGGAGTTAACTACTTGATGGGACATAATCATCAATTATCAATGTACTATAGGATTGTGATTTTTGGCAAGTACTGCTGCTGAACCACTCCAAAATTATCAGAATGGGACAACTCACCGCAGCCAACTCACCATGGCCAAATCGCTGTAGCCAACTCACAGCGGGCAACTCACCATGCCCAACTTGCCATGCCGAACTCACTGCAGGACTACTCCCCATGGGACAACTCGCCGCAGGACAATTCAACAATTCAATCATTGAAAATAATTTTTACAATATTTTAATTTTTGTCATTCATATTTCATTTTGTCTCTCTTTTGGCAACCTTTATTTAATGATTCTATTCCACCACATTTTCAATATTACTGTGACTCTTGTCCCATGGTGAGTTGGTCTTGGCAAGTTAGCCGTGGTGGAGTTGGCCACGTCAAGTTTTCTAGACCCTAAAATTAGAGCAAGTCTCTCTTTGTTCAGATGCCCAAGTGTTGGAGAAACCCTGGTTCCTTAAAGATTATGCTATATATTAATAGATACACAATTTTTTGTACATGAATGATCTTCCGGGAGGGATGGTGAACAATTGAATTGATCCAGACACATAATTAATAAACAGCTTTACCATCAACACCCACTATTCCCTGGATAGATAACTTTGCCCACATTTACATATATCGGTGTACTTTATGTATGTATGTATCAATATACATTATATTGACAAGAATATGTTCTTTTTTCCCAATTTTTTTTTATTTCAATCTGCATATGCACAACAATACATTAACAGTGTGGCATCAATATATCATACATTTTAGTATAGGCAAAATTAATAATATCAATCATATCTCTTAATGCATATATTTCACATTAATTCATAATCCTTCAATGCTTATTTTCAACCTTTCAAAACTCCAAATGCCTACCACCATATCAGTTAAATATACCTAGTAATTCCATTATTCAATGGAATAAATATTAAAAAAAAATATTGAAGTCCACAAGTCTTAAAGTTGCCAGTTTTGGAGACCTCTGGTCTAAGCTAACGAAGAGAAAATTCAGGGGAGACATAATAGCAATTTTCCAATGCTTGGAGGGCTGCCACAGGGAAGCGAGCCTCGATTTATTCTCCGTAGCACCAAAGGGCAGGACAAGAAGCAATGGGTGGGAACTCATCCTAGAATTGAAAGAAATTTCCTGAGGAGGAGAGCAATTAACCAGTAGAAGGTCTTCACTCCAGAAGTTGGGGGTGCTTCATCACTGGAGGTTTTTTGGCTTGTCTCCAATTGTGCTTGAGCAAGGGGTTGGACTACAAGACCTCCAGGGTCCCTTCTAGCCCTACGATTCCAATAACATACGAATTCAATTATGCCAGCCTTTAAAAATAATAACGATGAAAACCGTGGTTTGTTTTCTAACAATCCTGGCCACCAAGGGATGGCTGAGCCAGCCTCCAGCTCAATTTTTGAGACCCCACCACCCTCCAAGGACAACCTTTTCCCAGAGCAAACTATTTCCAGGCTGGCTGTCCTGGTTTTCTCTTTGACTTCTCCCGGCCTCCCTCCGACGACGTCAAAGGGATTTGTGTGCTTGCAGAAATTGTCCTGACCTCCAGCACCCCTATTTCTATTCTAGCCTGTTGGCTTCCTGGCTCCTGCAGATATTTTCAGATCCGTTGTTTCTGTTTTACCCAAACCTGCAGGATTGTACAGGCAGATGTTAAGGCGGGGGAAGCGCTCTCGACAGACAGCCGTCACTCCAGCGAGCTTTAGGAGGTGGAGATGGGAAGGAACGCCAGTCCTGCAGTGCTGCCCCAAGACAAGCCTTCATCGGCTCACCCAGATGGGAAACTGCTTCCCCTCCTAATTGCCTAGCTTGCTTTTTTTAGATAAAAAATTGCTTTTATCCTTTTTTTGTGTGTGTGTGGAATTTCTTCCCCATCGGTTCCTCTCCTCCTTTGGGTCTGCCAGCCAAGCTTCCATTCTGGGCCCCATTAAAAAAGGGAAATTATTCCTTGGGAAAGCAAGCTTGAAACGAACCGATGCCGTTAATTGAATTTTAAAGCCTGGGTCTATCCAGAAGTGACACATTTCAAGTTTTTTTCCCTGGGACAGAGAGAAAAGGACAGGAGTTCCCTCTGCTAAATGTTTGCATCGGGCAGGCCCATAAAAGTTACTCATCCTTTTGGAAGCTTTCTGGGGCGATAAATTAAGCTGCCAGGATGTTGACAGGGAGGGATGACCGAGAGAAGACTCAAAGCACCCAAATTAATAGCAGGATACTCTTCTGGGCTTGCCCAGCTGTTGACCACCAGCCAAAATGCTTCAGGGGCCCCTCTGAACCAGTCACAGCAAAAAAACAATACCCACCAGAACTGTTTTTAAATGGGCAATTCGGAGGTCCTAGATCTGTCCCAGGAGGAGAAACCATAGTAAAGATTTAAGGCTCAAAACTTCCAGCTGCATACACATATATACATATACATGCGCACATATATATATGCTTAAAACTATGCTAAGAAAGAAAATAATGAATTGGGAGCAGCAAAGACCAGCGAAAAAGTTTAGGTGCGCATGCGTGAGTCAAGGATATCAGTTTTGGAAGTCATTAGATGCAAAGCTGTTAATATTCAATTACAGTAACTGTCAGGGCAGTCAGGAAAAATTAGTTTGATTGTGTTCCTGTCCCTCCGGAGCGGTGGCCAGCTGCCTGAAAATGAATTCCATCATCTCTCTTCCTTTCCCTGCATCTCCATCCATTTGAATATGGAAGTAACAGTCTGGAGAGAGGAATGGCAGGCATCACTTTGCAACTCCTGCGAAGGATCGACCGGTGCTCTCTGTCAGCTGTGCCCTCCTCTCTCTTCATGGCATAGCTGGCTAACCTCGCACGGGGATGTTCCCTAGCAGGAGCCAGAGGGAGGTAGGATAGGAGAGTCTAAGGAGCAGAAGGAACAAGGACTCCATAACCAAGTTGGGGGGCAAAGATGTTATGTTCATCGGCAGCCGGTGCAGACGGCAGCGGAATCGGACAGTGGGGAAGAAAGGGGACCAGTCAGGGAGTCTGGGGAGGACTCAGACGAGGCTCCTGCGTCCGATGCAGAGATGGGGCCAGGACCATCTGGGAGTGGAGTACTGACTCCAGAGCCTCCAGAGTCTGGCAGCAGCGAGGAAGAGGAACAAGGGGAGCCTGTTCCCAGTGTGCATGTGCACAGAGCTGCTAGAAGGCGAGACCAGCTGAGACAAAAGGGGTGACTCTGGAGTAAGGCTGGGAGGTTATTGCCCCTCCCATAAGGTATAAAGGACAGGCAAAGGTGAAAAAACCTTTGCAGGAAGCAATGTCGTTTACTCTGTTCAGATTAAACCTTGAAACTCTATGTGGACTTTTGTACTTCGATTGGTTTTTTATAGTTCATTTGGCACTAGTTGTTGACAGCTATTCAAAGGACAGAAAGGTGGGTGTTTATCTTGAGGGACTGTTTAAGGACTCATTACCAGCTGGGAATGCACATAATTCCCAGCGTTGAAATAAAACGAGTTGCTTGGACTAAGCCTGTGCTTAACTACGGTTTCAGGAAGCCTGGGTCAGAACAAAGGACCATCAGCCGGCCTGCAAAATTGTAAGGTTTTCGGAAGCGGCTCGTCTCAGTAAAGACGAGACCCCAAAGGTTCTTTTCAAAAGGCAGCTGGACTTCCTTAGTTTTATTTTTTTCCTTTCTCTTTCTTTCTTGAAACCGTTTCTGGAGAACTGAAGAAGCTCCTTGGATGAGAAGCGAAACGTTTTCAAGGAAAACAGAAGAAAAATCTCCATGGAGGAGATAAAGGTCTCACTTTGCAAAGGCATCGGGAAATATTGTGTGCCTTGACCTGGGGAACGTTCTGCGGAAATGAGGCCAGAGCAATACGGAGACTCATGTAAACCATATTCGCCCGACCCTCTTCAACACTGGCAGTCAGGATTTCCTGCCTCACAATGGGAACCTGGGCCTGAGTTGACGTGGGCGACCAGGAAATCCCAAACCTCGGGTGCGAGCACTTTGAGGAGGTCATGTTCTGCTGTGGTTGTGACCTGGGTGTGTGTGCGTTTCTGAGCACACTCTCTTTCCCATGCCATATTTGGGGTTCACATCATCGCAAAAAGAAATATTTCACGAGAAGAGTTCTCCACTCCTCCACTCGTAGCAGAATACCTTATGCCACCACTAGACCTGAAATTTTAGATCTAGACAACCTTGAATTATGCCGTCTTTGGTCTGATCTAAGTATGGTATATAAAATCATACATTGCAATGTCCTACCTGTCAATGAATACTTCAGC
>JANHFN010002434.1:121476-134087 GCA_032468175.1 Toxicocalamus goodenoughensis | reverse complement strand
AAAAACATAAGAATGATAGATTAGATAGTACTCTTAGATCCCTCTCAGATGAACCCCAAAGGACCAGACAGCGAAAATGAGACGTAGTAAGGAAGGAGTTCAACAGATGACCTGTGATTTTGCAACAACTTGAATTATAGCTCCTAGAATTCCTGCCCAGAATTCTTGGGTGAGAGCAAAATGACATTATGACATATAGGTAGTCTTTGACTTACGACCAAAATTTATGTTGCTAAGTGAGACAGTTGTTAAGTGAGTTGTGCCCCCATTTTATGACCTTTCTTGCCACAGTTGTTAAGTGAATCACTGCAGTGGTTAAATTGGTAACGTGGTTGTTAAGTGAATCTAGCTTTGCTTTTGCTTTTCTTGCAAGAAGGTTACAAAAGCTGATCACATGACCCCAGGGACACTGCAATTGTCATAAATGGGAATCACTTGGCAAGCATTTAAATTGTAATCCTGTAACCAGAGGAATTATGCAATGGTCGTAAGTGTGAACATCAGTCATAAATCACTTTTTCCAGTGCCGTTGTAACTTCAAATGGTCACTAAAAGAACGGTTGTAGTTCAAGGACTATTTGTATAGTACTTTATAGTTTCCTAGAGGCTGGTAACAGTATGGTTTACAAATCACAGAAGCTGTTTTGATATATGGGTTGAGGAAATAATCAAGAAAGACAAGTTTGGTTACCCATGGCTAAGCTGGCTGAATGACTAGATATTTCATTAAAATCTTTAGAAGATTATTGTGCCTTCCAAAGATTGATGCTCAAAGAGATAACAGGTGAGATTGCAATAGTACTTAGACTTATATAGGGCTTCATAGTACTTTACAGCCAGCTCTATGTAGTTTACAGAGTCAGCATATTGCCCCTAACAATCAGGGTCTTCATTTTACCCACCTCAGAAAGATGGAAGGCGGAGTCAACCTTGAGCCTAGTGAGATTCGAACTGCCAAATTGCAGGCAGCTGGCAAGCAGCAGAAGTAGCCCGCAAGTACTGCATTCTAACCACTGTTCCACTGCGGCTCTTTAGATGTGAGGAAAGCTGGAGAACCAACATAGCAAAGTAGACATCCTTTAAAAAAAGTGGGATAGCATGATAGTGAAGATCGGCAGCTAGATGGTAAATTATGGTGGTGAAATGTCACTGGCAAAAGGAGAGATTGTGAAATCGGACACTTGTACCCTAGACAGTTGCTCCTTGTGAGTGCAAGTCGTCCTTGACCAACAACCATTCATTTAACAGCCATTTGACGTCACAGTGACCTTGAAAAAAATTGATGGAAGACCTGTCCTCGTACTTACAAGTGTTGTAGCATCTACAGGGTCACATGATCAAAAGGGAGGCGCTTGGTCATATGACCACTATTTTCAACTTTTCCAGCTGACTTCTGAAAACCAAAGTCAATGGGGCAAGTCGGATTTGCTGAACAATTGCAAGAGTCACTTAACAATCCAGGCAAAGAAGGGTTATAAAACTGAACATGATTCACTTGTCAACTGCCTTGTTTAGCAATGGAAGTTCTAGTCCCAATTGTCATCATAAGTTGAAGACTGCCTGTGGTGTGATGGGGCTCAGAGAAGAAGAATGTAGTCCTACCTCCATAAATGAAGAAGATAGTAAGAATATCCCTGTTTAATTGGGATTTCCCCCCCCCCCATATCTGCTCCTTTTTCTGGAGTCATTCTCAAGGGGCTTTCTGTTTTAGTAGATGAGCATAGCTGCACACTGATTATGATGGCCAAAACAAACAATAGTTGTATAAATAGCAAATGTCCAGGGTTCTAATTGTTTGAAATAAGAGGTAAATAAGAGATTTTAGGGCATTGCATGCCAAAACAATTATAGTTTTCTCCCTGTGCCATCACTCTGCTACACACCTAATACCCACAGCATTGCCTTACATCTAAGGATATTTACCCATGTAGTAGGGCTGTATTACTATTATCCTTCTTATTTCTCCTATTACCTTCTCCTATTGGTATCCTATGGTTTGTTCTCTCTTTGTACACTGAAAGCTTATGCACCAGAGACAAAGTCCTTGTGGGTCTAGTCACACTTGGCCAATAAAGAATATTCTATAAGTCTCCCAAGTATACCAACTGTTTTCAAGGCAGAGATCAAAATTAGGGGGAGAGAGAGATGAAATAGTAAGATGGTTAATTGCTCTGGCTATTTCTGTAACTAGAGGCAGATTAGAACTGGTGAAAGTCAACTTGATAACTTCGCCATGAAGATATATGCACTAAGAAAGGAAACCAAGTGCAACTAAATTCTCTAAAGGCCAATCAATATTAAGTCAACTCTGCAACTCTGTACACCCGGAACTGTATGATCTGGGTGTTTTGAACCATAAATAAAGATAATTATAGTGATATAATTATTTATTTATTTATTTATTTATTTATTTATTTATTTATTTATTTATTTATTTATTTATTTATTTATTTATTTATTTATATAATGTAGTGACAATAATATTGACAGTGACGATGATCTCACAGCTTTGAATACATGGAAAATATGAATCATAGTCAAATACAAAACTGGACCCTTAACTACATTTGCCCGAATTCCAAGTTGGCCATGCTAGCTAAAAACACAGAGAATTTAGCTAATAGATCCTAATAGATTTGGAATATTTCAAGTTGGAGAACATTGCATTAGAAAGCTAATCTTTTAAAATGTGAATGCCTGCAGTCAAGTTTTAAAAAGTAAAGCATGATCGCAATAGAATAAGCAAGCAATTTTCTGACTACCCCATGTAGTGGCCCATTTATTTATTTATTTATTTATTTGTTTGTTTGTTTGTTTGTTTATTTATTAAGCAAATAAAGAATGCTAGTATAATGATTATGGAGAAGGCTCACCATTTAACAGTATACTTATTTTGATTGAAATACGAATTTCCTAGGGTCAAATCTTGTCTGTCCCAGTTAACACAGCTGTCAATGACAGTGACAGCTGTCAATGACAGCTAGGAAAGAATCATGTTTGGGGAATCGGAATAGAGCTTCTACTAGGAGCAACGAGTAAAAATTTGCTAATCATCATTGTTCTATCTGAGTGCTAAATGTTCAGTCCCATTTTTTCATAAGATCTTTCCCAGATGATATCTGCTTCTTCCGCAACTACGCCAAGAGGGGGGGAAAGGATTATGCTGACCTGAAGCAACATACTCAGTCTCTATTAAATGAGTATCCTTGCCTCATTTGGCTTTAACGGCCACATTCTGAACTTCCAGAGGAAATGAAATGAATCTCTGCCAAATATATTTCCTAATATTGGGAAGGGCGTAGGAGACAGATTGATTTCTAGGAGGGATAGTAGGATGAGAATGGAAAGAGTGCATCTCTTAAAGTTTCAACATCACAGCTGGCTTAGACATCCATATGCTATATATTTCTTTTGTCTTCACAGTTAATATTTAAGCAACAAATACTTGGGTCAGCCTATGTGCCACCTCTCTTTTCTTCAACAAAAGCAAATCAACAGCTTGCTTCTTTTAAAATGCAATCATGCTAACAGCTGTATTGGGTTTTATTTCATTTTCATTACCATCAGTCAACACCACTAAGCTCCTGTTGAGCCCTGGGCCCATTTTTGCTGCTAATGCCTGGATGTGTCTTCAGCTTGTTAGCATGCAGAGACCTTTGTGAACAGCCGCATGTGAATTTTGTTATGCAATTCTCCTCTCTGGTACAGTTCAATTCACATATCAGTTTCATTCACATATGCAACTGCATTCTTCCATTTCCCATAAGTTCCTTATCCGTTTTTCATTACAAGATCATCCTTTGCTTATCTTTTTTTTTTTTGAAAATGTGAACAATCTCATCTAAATCACTTTAATGTAATAATTCTGTCTGGGGTTTTGATCAATGAATGCAGAATCGCATACTGAAATCACTACCACATTGTGGTGATAAAGTAATAAGTAAGGATGTTATCCAAACATCCAGAATGGAGCATTGCAATATGAAATGTGGGATTCAAATGCTAGGAGGGACAAGATGAAATATTTATCCCCTAAAGTCAACCTTCGCCTGCTCATTGATGCTTGCATTCTCTTTTGGCTTCTGTTCTACCATTATTTTGTAAATATATTCTTATAAATCATATCCTTATCTTGAGATTAGCCAACTGAATAACACATTGAGAGACATAGAGCCATGGAAATAATCAACACAGTTCAAAGTCAGGCCCACTTCTGACTTAAATAGATGAATATTAATGTGTGTGTTTAGCAGAAGGAGCTGCTTTGTAAAATTGAAGCCGAAACATTGTTTGCCATTATCATTGCCCTCAATTCATTGAAAGTCAGATGTTTTCAGAAGACGGGAAAGCTTTAATAGAAATTAACCTCCCAGATTTTTCACAGTTAAAATTTAAAGGTATATCCTTCTGTCTTCAATTTTAAACATCAACATATCCCTGAAATCCACATTCAGTTTTCTGAAGGAAGTACCTTGCCAATTTTTTCTTTTTTGTTAAGTACTCTATTCCTTTTTTCTAAATCCCTACACTGGAAGAGTATTGCAAATTAAAACTTACTATTTATGGATGACAGTGAAGAGATTTCAGCTGAAGTTTTAAACTGAAAGTTTAGTTACTTGGCTTATATATAGCTATCTTATATATAGCTTATATATAGCTAATCTTATATATAGCTATCCAACAACATAGTCCCACACTTTGGCTAGCTCATGACAATTTCTAACAAAAAGTAATAGATAGCAATATGAGTGGAAAGAATAGTGGGGCCAACATTATCAAAGTAGATCTTATCTCCCACCGCCTTATAGTATAATATGCATCCTGTTCATGGGCTGGGAGTTTGACAGCCCTGCAATAAGCCATCACACATGTATTTTTGAATAAGGTCTGTGCCAAACCATTGCAGAGCTGACCATTGCAATATGAAATTTGGAAAACTGTTGGCAGTCACTCTCTAGAAGATAGAAAGTGACATCCTGCAAATGTTCTGGATAATGACGTCAATCAGTTCTGGATAATGATGTCAATACAGTTTCCCTGTAGTCACTGATTTTAAAAATGGGCTCTGTAATCCAAAAAAGAAACTCACCTATCCATAAAGTAAAACATGCCAAATTTGGTATATAAGTAAACTAGCTTCTCTCCTAGCATCACCTGATATCTTTGACTTAAGTTTCATTTGACATAAACTCTGAGATATTTTTAATTCTTCCAGTTAGCAATTAAGCCAGGGATGCACAATTTTGTTTTGGTCCAAAGGCTTGAAGATGAATAGCATCTCAGGGGCAAGGTTCAACAAAAGGTTGAAGCTAAGGTGAAGAATTAGAACCACTATCCAAAATATAATTTGATGGAATTGATGAGATTGGATTCAATTGCTTGAATTGAAATCAATTAAATGTAATTAATATGTTTTTAAAGGGGCAAGAGGGGCTAGCTGTTAAGATGTTGGCCTTGTTGACCAGAAGATTTGCAGTTAGAGACCCAAGCACCACATGACAGGGTGAGCTCCCATTCTTGCCCCAGCTACTAGCAACCTAGCAATTTGAAAGCATGCAATTGCAAGTAGATAAATATGTACCACTTTGGTGGGAAGGTAACAGCATTCCATATAACTTGGCATATAGTCATGCCAGCCACCTGATCAGAGAAGTGCCTTTGAACAACACTGGCTCCCTCTGTTCTGACCCAGCCTTAGCAGAAGCAAGAAACAGACTCCTTAGCACAAAAACTCCCTCTTTATTTCCCTCTTGTGAATTAATTGCATTCACCCACCAAAAAGTCCAGGCAATAGTCCTTCAAGGAGTTAACTGCAGTAAGAGACCTTATCAGTTCCTTGCAAGGCCATGAGCTCCCAGCCGAAAGGTTGTAAATTAAGTTCTGGCAAGCAGTCTCTGTAGCACAAAATACAGTGAGCAAAATCTTCAGAAATATGAACTGTTGTCTCCTACGACAATCACTCACCTTTCCTTCTATTTATTCAACAGCCAGGGAGGAGTCATTCAGCGTCCATGTGTGCTTTGCTTCCCGAGTTGACTCCTTGATCTCCGTTGTTCCCTTCTCCTAACAGCTCTGTGCATATATATGTGCATCTGGATCAAGCCCCAGCTGTTCTTCCTCCTCACTCATATTAGCCGCCAAAGGCAGCTGCCTCTCCGGCAGCTGGGAAATGTCAGACAGCCCTGGCTCTATCTTTGTGTCTGACACACAGCCTCCATCAGAGCCTTCCCCAGACTCCAGAACTGGCCCAAGTTCCTCCGCAACCTCCTCATCATCCGATTCTGCCACCAGCTCCACTGACAGCTGGCGGGCCACAATACCCTCAGCTAAGAAATGGAGATGAGCACCACCCCGAGAATAGGACACAACTGGGCAGGGGAAATCTTCACCTGTGTTTTCAAAAAATCTTTCAGACAAAAAACTGCTGGCAACTATTGATGGACCTTGAAAGGGTCCAATCTAAATTAAGCCACGTACATCTGTGCTCCCCATCTGATTGAGAGTGCCCAGTCTTACAGCAGAATATATTGGCAAGTAAGATACACCACTGCCATTAATACGCTGCTACATTCTTTTGTATATGCTGTTGCCTGAGCTTTTGATTCACACTTGTGCACTTCATTATAGAAGGGGGGGGGATGACAGATGTTTATGAATATTGCTAATCAAGCTGCCTTAAGAAATACATTTCCATTGTAATATATATGTGCTTAGAGTAATCCAGATTTATGAGGTGCCCATATCTATGAGCCACTTGGGCAGCATTTTTCTTGCTACAAGTGTTTAATCATATGACAAGATATCTTTATGAAAATTACTGTTGGTGTATTGCAATTAACCTGTGCATTTTCACAAGCAGGGTCCCCTCTCTGCTTTGTTAAAAATCCATTGGGATTACATTTGATTCAAACACACACTTAGGCTATTTGGCCTTTGGTCTGTAATACAGATATGTCACAGACGAACTGGCATGAATACACTGTGGTTTTCCCATAGGAAAAAAAAATTAAAGGGTAGGAAATTAGATTTGTTTCTCTAAAATGTTACTCTTTGTGAAAGAAGAAGGAAAAAAACAAAGAAAAGCAACATATAAGAATTATGGAAAATCTCAATTTAGGAATGACACCAAAAAGACTAAAGCCATATGTTCATACTGATAAATATTACAATAATGATTCTTAGAAGTGGGAGGAGGGAAAGCCAAAAATGATTTTTCTTGGCTCTTTTGAAAAATATGAAATAGCGTAAGGAATTGTTTGTAGCTTCACCTAATTTTTCTTTTCCTTCTGCTTCTTCTTACCGAAATATGTCGATGAAGATTCTGTCATCCAGATAGAGTTGTCTAGAAGTTGAATCAATGCAACTGGACTTCTTTTCTTGTTGGTTTATCCAAGTTGCTTCTTCATATATGTTCTTTCCTTTCTTACTTAATCTGAATAGGTGAGTAGACTTTTTACTGAAATATATATACCAACAGATTCTGACTGTAAATATATGGAACTTACCTGAAATATGCTCTACATTCTCAACTTACATTCGCCTATTTTTTCCCATTCCCAGAGCCTAATAAAAACCAAATATTTAGGAAGTGCAAAAGCTTAGCAATAATGCAGTCGAAGCATAGCAAATTTTTCAACCTCTCCTGTGAGCAGCATCTATGGAAGAGAAAGTTATTGGTCAACTCATATAAGTATCTTAGATCCATTGCTGTTCAGGATAAACAAGTCTGGGTGAATGCACTTCCATATTATCATATGTTCTATTACAAGGGCTGCCATTCCTAATATCAAGTTAATATTCTTAGGCTGTTTGGAATAGCAATAGCAATAGCACTTAGACTTATATACCGCTTTATAGTGCTTTACAGCCCTCTCAAAGCGGTTTACAGAGTCAGCATATTGCCCCCAACAGTTTGGGTCCTCACTTTACCCACCTCAGAAGAATGGAAGGCTGAGTCAACCTTCTACAGGAGTAAAACAAAACTTTCCCTCTTTTCTAATACCTATTTGTTGTCTAGAAAGCTAAATATATAATTCCATACAGACAATATGTTCAATACTTTGGAAGTCTACAATGTATTGAATATACAACTTTCTATTTTGGGGTGATCATTTAGTTGCTAGGTGACTAGACATCATATGAGTTGACTGACCTTATCTGGCTGTGAAGGTTAAGCAGTCAGTCCTGGTTAATTCCTCGACAGTTTGATCATTTGACCACCCAAGTATCCTAAGTGACTGTCATTGACCTCACAACAGCTGCTATGGCTGGGCAATGAAAACCTCATCCCTTTTTAACATATATACATTGTAGCTATATATATGGGCTGGAGTTGTTCGGTTGACAATGGCCATTGCTGTGGACATTCCTGATCCTAGGACAAGACTGCAAAGTCAAAAAAAAGATTCCAGGAAAAGACAGTGACAACCATTTCCACAGAGTTGTCCAGAAAACTTTTTGACTACTTGTGTGAGATCACCAAGAGCTGATGAATGACTTGACTGTCTTTGTTGATCATTGTATAGCTTTGTTTCATTTTGCTCACTGAAATGAAGAACATTTTTATATGAAAGTAGTACTTTATGTGGTACTTAGGAGAAAGTACCACAAAAAAAAATGTTTGAAAAAAATGTTTTCCTTCCTCAGCACCTTGAAAGATGATAGATTTGCCACCCTTTTATGAAATTACATTAATTCTGACAGCTCTACTTATCTATGTGACATGTTTCTACTACCAGCTTTGGCGGGACTTAACTGAAGAGTACAATAGCATTTTCTTCTGAGGAGGGTGTTAAGCGTCTTAAGCTCTCTCTCTTTTTTTTAACCTGTCTAGATCCAAGCAATGCAAAATTTCAACTGCACAGGTGCATCAAGAGATAGTAGACTTCTGACAAATTTCAGAGGATTAGCAGCATTTGGCTGTGGTAACTAAACTGAGTAGACATGACTACTCAAAAAATAAGCCTCCCTGAAAATTCTTCAAATTCATGATTTACAAATGTGGACCTGAAATGAGTCAAATGGATAGAGTCACCCTGTGTAAAGTGATTTATAGCTGTTCAGTATAACCAGCTAGAAGAATTTTAATCAGCTAAGCTTACGCTTTTTAGTGTCTCTTCCTGCTTTCCTCAGTCTAATGCTTCCTATCTATATTGGACAATGCATTTGCTTATGATGATGCTGTCATGCATTCTCCAAAGTCCTTGTCCTAACCACTTCTTCATTCTTGACAAATACTAAGGATTTCTCTACCACTGAATGTTTGTCTGTTCTTTTATTCAATACATATGGATTTCCAATCATTGCTTCTTTTCATTCACTGCCAGTTCAAAAAACGACAGGCTATAATAGGGAGGTAAAGATCTCGATGTATCATTGGAGTTTGTTATTTAAATTCCAGACTTGTCTCAACTCCTAAAGCTTCCTTGTAGCAGGGAAATAAGCAAACAAATATGAAACATTTGCTTCTTTCCTAAACTGTATGTGTTCGATATTCCAATTTAAGAGCCATGGTGGTGCAATGGTTAGAATGCAATACTGCAGGCTAATTCTTCTGACTGCCAGCAGTTCGATTCCCACTGGCTCAAGGTTGACTCAACCTTCTATCCTTCTGAGGTCAGTAAAATGAGGACCCAGATTGTTGCGGGCAATATGCTGACTTATATAAACCACTTAGAGAGGGCTATAAAGCACTATGAAACAGTATATAAGTGCTGTTGCTATTATGGGTTACAGATAAAATGACCCATTCATTTGCCATACCTCTAGTACAATAATCTTTCCATCCTTTTGAATTTTATTCCCTTTTGTACTAAGTTTCCATATTTTTCAGACAACTTGAAGTAATTTTATTCTAACTGCAGCTTCAGAATTAAGAGCTGATTCAGTCATTTAGCTTGAACGTATTGCCTAATTAGCATGCAGTCAACTTTCAATACATCCCATATTTTACACTTTGAAATGTCAGTTGTAAAATTCCATCCATTGAATTAATTAAACTATGTGTTGTATTGAAAGAACAATCCATATGGAATATGGATGGAGTTGCTTCATATATTTGTTACAGTGAGCTTTTTTTTTTTTTTAAGAAAATTGAATTTGATTTTCTTAAGGAGATACACTGGTAGATTCCCCTGACTGTGAATTGTGCATAAATTCTGTTTGTAGTAATGGAACAGGTTCCAATCTAGCAAAAGTAGTTCTTTGTTAAATAGGGGATGACTACCATGATGTTGAGAGTGATATCATGGTATTTGTGTATGTCATCATATACATAAGCATCATCTTTCCCCCTCCCCTGCTTGCCATCACCAAATATGCCCAAAGATGGAAGATTTCCAATCATGGTCACCTGTGTAACTATATAAAGGAATATTTATATAGTTTCATTAATAAATAAAATAGCATATATGTATGCATTGTTATTATTCATTCTGCTTCCAGCTCTGAATTCTGGTGGCACAAGGAAATGCACAATGTTTTTAGAAGTGGCTTTCCATTCCCACTACTTCTTCCTCAGGGTGAGCATGACTGGTTTCCTAGCCTAAGACAAGACTGGAACATATGATCTCCCAGCTTGTTTTCCAGTGTCTTCGCCAGGGGTGGGATTATACCAGTTTGCACCTATTCGCTAGAACTGGTTGTTAACATTCTAAGCAGTTCAGAGAACCAGTTGTTAGAAGAAATTACTGGCCTAATCCTGTAAGGAAAGCAGGAAGGAAACATTCTGGAGTTGCTTACAGAAACTGCCTCTCCATTAACCCTTATTACATTCTTAGCAGGACGAGACTTCCTGTCTCAGGAACTTCTCTGGAGTTTTTTCCCCTTCTTTGCTGGTATTATGCTTGTGTGGAGTGACCATTCAAACTTACAATGGGACTGAAAAAAATGACTTATGACCATTTTTCACACTTACGACTGTTGCAGCATGCCTTCAGTCATGAGAGGCTAGGCAAAGAGATGCGTGTCTCGATGTGAGTGATATTGAGTTGTCCACACCCAGCCAATAACATGACCACCAAGCCATGTCCACCCAGTCACATGACCACCTAGCCACACCCACCACCTAAGCCACGCCCACAGAACCGGTTGTTAAAAATTTGAATCCCACCCCTGAAAACAACTGCAAGAAAACAACCAAACTCAGACAGCACCAAGGACTGCATAATGGCTTCCTAATATTGTGGAAATAGATTTATTTTCTTAGTACTGCTGCTGTACTAGTAATTTAGTACTCTGAAGAAATTTTCATAGGCTAGCAAGTGGAGGAGACAAGTAAAATAAATGGCTGTTGTAAGAGAACTGAAAATGGAAAAATCTTCTTGAATGTTGGGTGGAATAGCGATGTGCATTCTTTACTGATGGAATTGCTAATGTGGCAATTGGCTAGACAAAGTAGTAGTATTTTGGTCAGTTAATGCTTTACATTGTGTCATGGACAGTGATTTGCTGATAGCATTACAACATGTTTTTAATCCCAGCCATGTCCAGTAATCCAGAAGAGCCAAGGATCTCTACTTTAACAGCCAACTTGGCTGCTGGGGCAATAAGCTAGAAATTGTAGCTGATAGAGCTACAATTGAAAGAGACTCTGTTTCTGTTCTAATCGATGGAAAATAGAAAAGGAGAAAATTAATACTTTGTCCCTTGTACTTTTAATCTGCTATTTTATCCTTATATGCTGTATCAGCTGGTAGATGGCATGTCCCAAAGGTGGTTTTTCAAAAGGCAACTGGACTTTTTTTTCCCTTGAAGATGTTTTGCTTCTTATTCAAGAAGCTTCTTCAGTTCATTCAGAACTCCAGTTTATTCAGGACTGAAGGAGCTTCTTGAATGAGAAGTGAAATGTCTTCAAGGAAAAAAACAAAATCCAGTAGCCTTTTGATAAAGCATCTTTGGGACAACCATGACCTGGATGACTGAGAATTTTTGGATGACATTTTCTCATTCTTAAGGTCCCCATGTTCAGTAAAGATTTCCTTGAGCTCTGACTAATTACTATATGTTAATATAGGGTTTTTTTGGGGTAGCAGTATAGATGATTTTTGCCACTGCTTTCTTCTAGAGTATTTTGTGGCTTCCCAATATATCACCCTGGGATTTCCTGGTAAAGTCTCATCCAAAGACTGGCTTGTTTTGGAGAGCCAAAATTGGTTCTAGCTATGAGTTAAGAGAAGAGTCTGAATTCACTATGATAACAGACTGTGATTCTTCAGTGATTAATATATTAATCTTGGTTTTTTCCTAATTGTTTCACCTATCTCAATTGCATTGAGAAACAATCAAACAGCTTAGTGAATACCTTATGATGTTGGTCAGAGGTAAAAAGTGTGGAAAGACAGATACTTTTTTGTTTTTTTGTTTATTAAACAAATCTTTAAAAAGGGAGTTTAAATGAAAAAATATAATAAAATTGCCCCAGTCAAGTAGAAATTAGGGGCTGGATCAATGGTGGGATTCAACATTTTTTAGTACCACTGCTGTGGGCGTGGCAAGGGAAGGATACTGTAAAATCCCCATTCCTTCCCCAATCCTAGGGGAAGGTTACTGCAAAATCCCATTCCCTCCCCACCCCACTAACCTGCTTTCCAGCTCTGTTCTCCTGTGCAGGG
>JANHFN010002434.1:61074-79081 GCA_032468175.1 Toxicocalamus goodenoughensis | reverse complement strand
CTTGGGCCCAGTTCCATGATATATCACTGCAATGGTTCTTGCTTCCCTACCAAAGATCAGGGCAAAGCAACTCCAAGATCCGAGTATTTGTTCCAACAAAAGTCCTACTCTCTCTACACTGGTGGACTATTCCAACCATCAACAAAGGTTGTCCACTGAAGGAGCCCCACCACGGATGCCACCCTGTTTGGATGGGGGGCACACTTCCAGTCCCTCTCGGCACAAGGACATTGGTCAGCAGCAGAACAATTGAACAGCATAAATTAGTTGGAGCTCAGGACAGTCCACCTGGCCCTTTGCAGTTTCCTTCCTCATATTCAAATGAGAAACATCCTTACAGACAACATCACAACAAAAGCACACATCAACAAACAAGGGGGTACACACTCAAAACAACTCATGGAGGAAGCAGAGAGACTGTGCCATTGGGCGGAAAGGAACTTGGGCTCCATCACAGCGGAACACATTTCAGGACTGACAAACACACAGGCAGACTGGCTGAGCAGGGCCACAGTTGATCAATCAGAATGGCACCTGCACCCGGATCTGTTTCAGGGGACAATTCAGAGGTTTGGTCTGCCAGTTATAGATCTGTTTGCTTCTCCCCTAAACTCGCAGCTCCCCAGATTTATTTCAAGATACCCATCTCAGGGGGTGGAGAACTTCAATGCCTTCCATTGCCAGCGGCCCCAGGGACTCCTCTATGCCTTCCTACCTCTCCCACTGATAGCCAAGGTGATCCAGAAGCTGTTAGATGAGAAAGCAGAACTGATCTTGGTGGCACCACACTGGCCCAGGAGGCCATGGTTTGCGGATTTCAGGGACCTGTCCATAGAAGAACCATGAAGAATTCCACCACACAAAATTCAGCTCACCCAGGGATCAATCCAAGACCCGGACCCTCAATGGTTACAATTAGCTGCTTGGAGGTTGAGCGGAGACATCTAAGTCAGGAGAATTTCTCGATCAGGGTGATCAACACCATTCAAGCAGCTTGGTGTCCTTCTACGAGCCGTATATATAATGCCACATGGACTATCTTTTATAAATGGTGCACCAAATCCAAGGTGAACCCATTTTTGCCATCAGTGGCACAAGTTTTAGAGTTTCTTCAAGATGGTCTAGACAGGGGATTCTCTGCAAATACTTTAAGATGACAGGTGGCAGCTATTGCCTCAGTGGTGAGCTGGGAAGGTCTAACATTCATCTCCCACCACCCATGGATAAAGTTTTCTTAGAGGCACCACGAATTTATGTCCACCAATGATACATCGTTACCCCACCTGGGACATTAATAAGGTACTCACAGCACTCACTAAGAGTCCATTTGAACCTCTGAGAACTACTAGTCTCCATTTTCTTACATACAAGGTAGTGTTCCTCATAGCTATAACATCAGCACAGCATATCTCTGAAATAGCAGCTTTATCGGCCCACAAGGACCTCTGTATCTTCCATTCTGACAGAGTGGTTCTTCGACCAGACCCCACATTCATACCAAAAGTCAATTCGACCTTTCACAAGGCACAGGAACTGATCCTCCCAAATTTTTGCCCCAGACCTTCTCAGGGTCTAGAGCATCAATGGCACTAACTGGATGTCCGCAGAGCTCTCCATACATACCTACATCGAATGGCTCCTTTCAGGAAGACAGAAGCCCTTTTTGTATCTTTTCAGCCAACTATTCAGGGACAGAAGGTATCTCCTTCAACCATAGGCAGATGGCTGAAGGCCACGATAGCCAAGTCATACGAGACTCAATAATTACCTGTGCCTAGAGGCATCATGGCGCATTCAATAGGAGCACAGCAACTTCAGCAGCCTGGGCCATGCAAGCTCCTATAACAGAAATCTGTAGGGCAGTGACATGGGTCTCCCCATCACCTTTCATTAGACATTACAAAAGTGATGTAATTGCTTCTGCTGAGGCTTCCTTTGTTAGGAGAGTGTTACAACGAGTCCACTCGGACAGTGAGGGGGTTCCAACACAGACGGAGACCCTCCTGTAGGACAAGCCAAGCTTTGTTATGTCCCACTCTCTGGATGCTTGGAGCAGCTCAATGGAGAAAGGGCATTGGTACTTACCTGATACACCCATTCTCAGTGAGCTGCGACGAGCATCCAGTCCCCCCCAATACATCTGGTGGGGTCCTGTTCCGGCCAACGATAAGTCTGGATATATGCAACAAACAAAGAAAAACATGACAATAGAGAGGGTGGGGGTTGCATCACCTCGTCTTCACCAAAACTGTGGGATGCAATGGAGGAGCCAGGGAGGAGCAACATCGTCCTATTAATTAAGCCCAGCCTATCCAAGATACCTCCCACTCTCTGGATGCTCATCGCAGCTCACTGAGAACAGGTGTATCAGGTAAGTACCAACGCCCTTTTTCTGTCAGCGAGGTGCTTCACTTCCCTCTAACGCTTCCCTCTGCCAATAGCTCCAATAGTCAAAAGAGTTTTCTGAACATGGCAGTGAACAGGCACAAAACACATTTTTAGACAAGTGCCATAACTATTTTACTTCACTCTTCAACAAGTTATCGGATCCAGCTGACTTGATTGAGGGCATCTATCAAAGATAATTTGATTAAGGCATTTTACTGTTCATTGTCATTTGTATTACTTTTGTTCTTTGTTCGCTTGTGCATGGTCCAGAATCCTTTGCAAAACCTCTGAATAATAAAAACTAAATATGGGGTTCCCAGCTTCAAAAGGATGCATTACTCAAAACTTCTGCCCGAAGCTTTGCCCAGTTCTATAATTTAGAACATTGCCAGCTTATTATTATATTTTACGTTTCTTTTTCTTTTTTTTAACTTTAATGTAGTCCTGGGCAAATATTTATTGGTCAAAGTTCACTTTCTAGCCCCTCTTCTGCTGCTTATTAAAAAGTGATCCTTTTCTTTTTAATTCTTAAAGAAATGCCAGTGTAAATTTAAGGATTACAAAGAAAAGTATCACTTTATGATAAGCAACAAAAGAGGGACTAGAAAATGAATTTTGGAAAGTTAAGAGACTACTAGAGGGACTTGAAAGAATATTTCCTGTTTAAAATTTTAAAGTGTTTAAAATTTTATAAAAGAATATTTGAATATTTTGAAATCAATTGTAAGAAATCCTCCTGTGGGAAAGTTTTGTCAACTGGGAAATAAATAGATAATAACAGAGGACTTGAAGGCTGTCTAGAGGGATCCAAAGAGAACAAAGAATTACTTTTAAAGGAGAAAAGACCCTTTAATACAATGGAAGAATAGTATTTGATTACAAAAGAAATCATGGCTGTTTGAAAATAATGTACTGTACTAAAAAGTTACATAAAAGAATGGTTCATACTTTAGCAGAGGATGTAGAAGAAAAATAGATAGTATTCAATGAAACAGAGACTGAGACTGATTTGAATGTGGATTTGGAGAAGAAATTCTGGATTGTATTGTAAAAGATAGAGTGGACCTGAAAATGGATTTTAAAATGCCAATGTACAATAGTGAAGTTGGAAAAAGATGCCGAAATGGACGTACAAGTAAAACTGGATGGTCTCTTAAAAATTAAAGGGGACATGCAAATAATATATCAGAAAAGTGACCATGTATATGTTGTGTTTCTGGTGACTGCTAATGTGATTCCCTTTTGACCAAGACTGATGAAGCTGTAAAGAGCCGTTTAGAGGTGGGGAAAGATTTATTTTGCTTTATTTCTTAGAGAAAGAGATAAGTTTGGATTACAAAATGGAATTTCTTGATTAAGATTAAAATATATATTTTCTGGTAGCTCTTAATCGATAAAAATAGCTGAAAGATGAGTGTTTGCAGTCTGATTATTGATAAGAGGTGATCTATGGAAAGATTTTAAAATTGAAGTAGTACACAGGTTACTCAAATTTGTCTGGAGGGAGCAGAACTCATTTTTTAAACATCTTTCCTCTTTTTTCCAACTATCTTCACTTTTTTCCTCTCCTTTTTAATTTTCCGTACTTTAAATTAGTTTTATATATCTTTGCATTTATAAGCAATGTACAATTATCAATTACATTGTATTTTGCACTTTGTTATCATTATGATAATGGATTAGTAGTTACTCTTTTTAAAAAAGAAAACAGCCACAAATATTTTAAAAAATGCTAATTTTGTAAGTCAACATCCACTTGTCATTCCTACAACAGATTGTGTAGACTCCACTTATAAATTTGATCATGGAGAATTTCTCCTCTTTCAGAGGCAGACCTTGGCAAGACTTTTATTTAGATTAGTTCTAATAGCATAAGCTTGCAAGTCTGGTTATGCTCCTCCTCTTCTTATAACCATGTGAATTAGAGAAGTACCTGTTTGAGATGTTTTGTAACCATCCTAGACCAAGCCAAGTCCAAAAAACGCCAGGGAATTTCTAGAAACCTGGCACTCTGACAAATTAGCCATCAATAGACACATAGATATAAACAATGTCTACATACCAGTGGTGGGATTCACTTTTTTTTACTACCAGTTCTGTGGTGGTGGCTTGGTGGGAGTGGCAGGGGAAGGCTACTGTAAAATCTCCAGTCAGAGATGATATTTGTTGGTTCTCCGAAGTACTCAAAATTTCTGCTACTGGTTCTCCAGAACTAGTCAGAACCTGCTGAATACCACCTCTGCTACATACTATGCAAAAGAGACAATCAACAAGCATCTCTTGACCTAAGCATCTCTCCACCAGCAATCAGCACCCAGATCAGCATGGATTAAATCCAAAATTAATATCAGACCAACAATCAAGTAAACAATACCTCAATCAAGAAAATGCCAAAGAAGCCAACAGTAAACAGCCCAACCAAAAAATCTCTAAGACCATCCCCACCGATAGGCCAAGTCACTAGAATATAAATGGACAGCAAACTGCACTCCTTACTAGCACTGTTAGTTTGGGTAATGAAGCATCTGCAAGAAACAAGCAGGTTCAGAGAGCACCAAGGACCCTTGAGTTATTTGCACCTATTTTCAACTTAGCCTGGATTTAATTTACATTTTTCTTCTTGTCTTTTTGGAAACTGTTCTCTCCACTCTTCCTCATGGCCATCCTCTTCACCCTGCACATAAACCACAGGAATGGATAATTCCTTAGACTGTTCCTGGTTAATATTCCTAAATATGTTCACTGTCTCTGCTTGGTATATATAACCACTCACTAATGTGCTAATTATATCCCCAAATACGTTTGTACTGTCAACTTGCAGAAACTATCTATTTAATGTCTCTTGACTTTAAGCTGTCAATCTTCTTTTCCCTTCATCTCCAGTTCGTTAATGGCAAGAAATTGCAAGTCCCAGTTTCCGAAGGAAGCCTATTTTTCAATGTCCTCTGCTGCTGTGCTATAAATTTTTTTAAATGAAAAGAAGAGCTCCATGATGGGATATGACTCACAAGTGGGATATGGCTAAAATATTTCTTGCCTCCAGCAAGATGCAATCTAAGACAAGCTAAGCAAAAACTCTTAAAATATTAACTTTGACAGTTCTGGTGGAGGACTACCTGTATAGATACAGTGGATTGAACAGACATCCTCTGTTTTATATGAGTTTTCTAGATGGGCTTTCCAGACATGGTCAAAGTACTCTTTATTCTTTTCTAATGAAAGGCAGCATCCTCTATAATGGATTGTGGTACAGTTTGAAGAGGAAGCAATGTAGGTTAGGAAATCACCTCCTTCTCAATCTTGGCCTCGTGCTGATCTCTTCTGATTTGGACTTCAAGAATCCACAATCACAATAAGATTAAAGGTTTTCTGTCCACATTTTTCTGTCTTCATTCGATTCAGGCTAATTTCTGCATCTACAAACTTTAAAGAAAGATGGATTGCTCAGATTTTATTTCTGTGGATATATTACTTGGAACCTTGACAATACCATTCCAGACAAATGGTTGTCCAATTGCTTCTTAAAAACTTCCAGTGATGGAGCATTCACAACTTCAGTTGTTCCACTGATTAGTTGTTCTAATTTGTCCTTAGTTTTAGGTTGCTTCTCTCCTTGATTGCTTCTTCTCCTGCCTTCAAGTGCTTTGGATAATAGGTTGACCCTTTCTTCTTTATGACAACCTCTTAGATATTGGAATATTGCTATCATGTCACCCCTAGTCCCTCTTTTCAGAAAAATATACCCGGTTCCAGAAACCATTTTTAATATGTTTTAGTCTTCAGTTCCCTAATAATCTTTGTTGCTCTTTTCTGCTCAGAAAGTAATGGTTAAATATAGATATGTTTCTTATATTGTATTCCAAGGAACACAGGCCTGAATATATGTATTTTATCTTAAAATAAGCATTTAGACACACATTCTGGTATCTCCCCTGAACTAAGCACAACTGCTCAAAAGTGCAAGAAGCACAAGTTCTAAATGAATGCATAAGCATCCAACAGCAATTACTCCAGAAGACATGGATGTGGTCAGGTTGACATACAGACTATCTGAAATTTGTGAGAGTATCTGTATATTTTATTTTGTATATAAATATATATATATATTCCTGGTAGTAGTATATTTGCTTTGCACCAAAAAAATTTTGATCTTCCAAACATCAAAAGAAGAAATATATAATATAGGTGATCAAAACTGTATTTTAATGCATAGAGAAGGAGGACTGATTGACTGAAAGCAGTAACTCCATCCAGTGATGGGATTCAATTTTTTTTTACTACCGGTTCTGTGGATGTGGCTCGGTGGGCATGGCAGGGGAAGTTCTCTGAACTACTCAAATTTTCCACTACTGATTCTTCAGAAATGGTCAGAACCTGCTGAACACCAGCTCGGACTCTATCTTGTTCCATATTCTTATTCTAACACTTTTGCTTTTCATCAGTTTACAAATATACAGTATATGAACTTTTGCAAAGCCTTTAAGAAACTCATTAAAGACTTCTGAGCACATTCAACAGCCTTGGGAATATGAGGAAAAGCAACTAGCTAAAAAACAGGAAGTTGAAAGTAGGAGTAAAAGATTTTTATGTTTTTGTGTTTTCAATGTATGTTCAGCGTGCTAGGACTGATTTGTTGTTTTTTTAATTGTTTAATATATTATGAAATTATGGATGAGTAGTAAGATGGTAAAGGTTGCTGATGATACTAAAGTGTCCAGGGTAGTAATATAAAAATGAAATCGGAAAGAGCTTCAAAAGGAATTCTTCAAACTTGAAATAATCTTCATTGATTGTAAATGAAAAGTTCCCTTCAATGTAAACAGTACAAAGGGATGCACATTGGCACAAAACATCCGGGTTTCACAAATGTATTAATGGAAGTTGAGCTATCTGTGACCAATCCAGAAGAGCTCTTGCAACCGTGGTTGATAGTTTAATGAAAATGTCACCACTATTTATAGCTGATATAAAAAGGAGGACATTTTTGCAATTATGAACGGAACAGAAAATAAAGGAGCTCTGGGGAAACTACACTTGGCGTTTTGCATACTATTCTGAGCATCATGTCTCAGAAAGGATATTATAGAACTGAAACATGTGTAAAACCAACCAAAGCAGTTAAGGGGGCTAGAGCATCTGGTCTACAAGAAAGATTTGTTGCATCTGAGGCTTTTTAAGCAAGAGGAAAGATAGGATAAAGGAAGACGTGATAAAAGCATATATGCAATTATGGATGCTGTGCACAATATGGACAAAAAGGACCAATCTGTCATTTCTTGGGGGTCATTCATTAAAGTGGGGTGCACAATTTCTTTTGGTTTGAAGGTTGCAGCAGGCTTTGTGCTTGATGATGAGAGCCAAACTTGCAAGACTAATGCATGATTAGGGGAGGGAAATATAGAGTATGGTTTCAGAGCTTGTCAAGGGTGAAATATAATATGTCCCTTAAACTCCTTAAGTCTCTTATTAATACCCAGGAAATATGGATATTATTAATACCCAGGAGGAAAAGAAAGATGGAGGATAAAATAAAGGAACAATTTGGCTGGTGTTTTTTTTTTCATCTTTATATTAAAACTAGGGAGATTCAGAGCTGGTGCTTTTCAAATTATTATTATATACTGCTGTGCTAACAATAAGCTATTCTTTTTCAAAACCATCTCCATCTTTCCAAGTGTTTTCTTCCTCCACTTGACACAAAAAAATCATATCTTCAAAACTGGATCCCTGAGCTTTGTATTTTGGCACAGACAGAGCCCTTAGAGAAAAGTGGAAAAAAAGTGTACCTAAATATGGCCAATAGGAATTCTATGTTGGAAGCGAGGGAGATAACCAAAACACCTGTAGGATTCTTTTAAAAATAGAAGCAGAGATCGATTTTGCTTTGGGGCAGTGTGAAAAGGAGGCAACCTCTTGATCTGCTAATTGACTGGAGGAAACCTAGCGTGCTCTGTTTCTCTGCTTTTAACTAGTGTTTGATCTACAGAAATCAGTAAGTGAAGGTTTATTCAAGTGAAGAATCGCTTCCTACTTCTCTGTTGGCAGTCTGGATACTGTGGGGTCGGGGAAAGCAAAATAAACCATATTATATATCTTGCAAAATCAGTACTCCCAGTGTTTTTATGGGAAAAGAGGCTGAGGACCATAAATGAGTGAATGTTGGTGTACAAACTATGATATGTATGAGACAGGGAGCCTTTTTTAAAAAAAAAATCTGTTAAACATTTCTTCTTATATACAACATCATTTCCATTCATTTTACAATGCTTTCGTGACGGTATACATACTTCTACATAAATCTTAACTATCTATACACTTGTCTATGTTGCTTAATCTGTCTTTATCCATTATATCTTTTACCTTATTATCTTATTGTCTTCTTCTCTATTCAATTTTATATCTATTATTTAGCCAATCATACAGTACATTCCATGTCAAGTAATAATCTGTTTTCATCTCTTTCCTTTATCTCCATGGTCAACTTATCCACCTCGGCACACTCTAGTATTTTTCTTATCACATTTTCCTCTGGTGGCATCCTGAGATAGGGACTCTTATAGGCCCCAAGAAAGATTTGCACGTAAGTATGCCTGGATATAAAAAGCCTGATTTGGTTGTTTGTTTGTTTGCTTTCACAATGGATGAATGATGGCAAAAGGTGATGGAGTATGCAGGGATGGCTAAATTGACTGCTTTGATTAAAGGGAGGGGAACACAATTACTTTTGTTTCTACTTGGAAACCACTTCTGGACTTTGTGCTTGAGGTGGAAAAAAAAAGAAACTTTGATTTTGGGTTTTATTGATTAGATAGGTTTGTTGTTGTAAAAATGGCTAGTTTATACTACTTTGTAAAAGCAAAAAAGTGAGGTTTGATGCTATTATCTTCTTTTGCTGCACCAAAGGGAGTCAGAATTCAATGCTTTTCCTTTCTTTTTCCCCTTTTTCCTATACTTTTCCCTTCCTTCTCCCTCCCTTATGTCCTTTTGTATTTTTGTCTTTTATACTAGAAACTAATAAAAAAGCTTGATTCATTTTTAATGTCTGCATTGTACGAGGCCAGTAGTCTACCTAGTCCAGCATCTTACTTATCAGATGACTCTGAATAGCCTTACACATCAACTCTCTCCACCCAGCAAAGCAAAATGGAAAGTAAGGATTGAAGCTGGGGTGCATATTCCTCTATCCAGCCTTATGCAAGGTTTCAAAGAAGACTTCAAGGGTTCAAGGACCAGTATGTTATCTCCACCTACCCACCCCTCCCTTCAAGATTTCCTTCTCCACTTTCCCAGCCTGATTTTTGTAGACCTGCCAACATCTCCAGACTTGAAACAAAAATATTCCATGCAGAGGTGGCATTCAGCAGATTCAGACCAGTTCTGGAGAACCGGTAGCAGAAATTTTAAGCAGCCTGGAGAACCGGCAAATCCCACCTCTGACTGGAGATTTTACAGTATCCTTCTCCTGCCATGCCCACTGAGCCACACCCACAGAACCGGTAGTAAAAAAAATTGAATCCCACCACTGCTATGAAAGACATCAGGCAGGTACAGATCTGGAATCATCAAGGCTTGTCAGCTCTGTTAAGGCAATGCTTAACTCTTGGCCATTGTTAACATAACAGCCCTAAATAAAATTGAACTCTGCCAGCAGACTTCGCATTGCTTGCCCTATAAGCAGTGGTGGGGCTTCAAAAATTTTAGCAAAGGATTCTCTGCCTGATTGCGGGGTGGGCGTGGCTCTGGTGGGTGTGGCCAAGTCGGTCTCCTGAACCACGATTCCCCAGGCTCCGGAGGCTTTCCTTGAGTCTCCGGGAGGGCTAAAACAGCCTGCCCGTGCTCCAGAAGCTCTCTGGAAGCCAGAAATGGGCCCATTTCCAACCTTCCCATTTTTTTGCCCTCCCCGAACATCCTTGCGCGGCCTACACTTATCTACATCTAAAACAGCTGCATGAGGACTCCTGGGAGGGGCGGGGTGGGGTGAGTGAGGCCAGTCAGGAGTGGGATTTGTGGTTTTTCCAAACCGCACAGAATCTTAGCTAGGGGCTCTCCCAAACTCCCAGTAGCCCAGCCCTGCCCATAAGAAGTAGGAATTAGCTGCTTTGGTGAGAAGTGACCACATTTACTATATTATGAAGTTATCAGAAAGGGGACAGTCTCTAACATGGATTTGAGTTCTTATGTTACATTATGCTGGTTTATTTTTATTATATTTTATACCACCTTACCAGGGGTGGGAGTCAATTTTTTTAACAAACGGTTCTGTGGGCATGACTAGGTGGGTGTGGCCATAGGACTGGGTGGCTGTGGCTTCTTTTTTCTTTCTTTTTTTTTGCAGCATCCCCCCCCCCCATTTTTGGGCCTTCTGGGGACCATTTTTGCTTCCAGGAAGGCAAAAAATGGAGCCCAGGAAGGCAACCCGCCACCTGTGCTCCATTTTTAAGTCTCCTAGTCCTCAGGGAAGCCTCCTGGGCAAAGCAGTAAGACAGCAAGGGGGATCCCGGCATAGCAGATCATCAGAACAGCTGATCATCAGGAGGGGGAAAAAAGAAATAACAAGGAGTGACTGGGCAGATGAGAATGCAATCAGTGATGTCGTGCATGTGCGATAAGGACTGACTGGGAGTAGAGGGAGGGCAGGGCCAGTCAGGGACACAATTTGCCAGTTCTCTGAACTACGCATAATCATAACAACCGGTTCTATTGAACCGGTCTGAACCGGAAAATCCCACCCCTGCACCTTACTCAAAAAGCTCAGGATACTATTGAGTCGCATTAGCTTAACCATTAAAAGTCCATACATTCACTCCCCATGAAAACAATCACAAACTGTCCGGTTCAAAGTCAGCCACTTTTAAGCACTAGATATCAAATGCTCATTTCAGCACCTAGTGGAATACCAGAAATGTAAGGGAGAAGTATAGCCCAGGGGTGGCATGTTTCATAAATAAGGTGTAACCACAAAGAAGGTGTATTTCCTAATCTACGTTCCTCTTTCCTCTCTTGGAAGTGAAGCCCCCATCTCTAGATACCTGCACAGGGTGGGCAGAACCATACTTGATAACATGATTTCTCAATACAGTCAGAATTGCTTTCAAGGGGGGGGTTAGCTTATTCTAGAGCTAACACTAACTTTCATATATTTCCCATCTCAAGATAGATGATCTGTTTGGTTCTGGTTAGTGCACTATTAGAACCTAGCATTACATATTCTAAATTGAGGCTTATGCCTCAGTGTGTTTTGCGAATTCAGCTGATTACCAGCAAGCTAATAAACCATGAATCAAGCTGTCATATAGTAGAATGTGTGGACTCGACTATGAAGTTCACTGGTAGAGATTGTCAATGGGCCATCAATTTGTTTAATTACGCCTTTTTTTAAGAACTAGAAAATAAAATAAAGCACTCATGAAGAAGCCTCTTCACTCAGGGGAAATATTATGATACAACGCAGGATTATAGTTACCAACCAATTTCCCAAAATGTGACTGAAGAAGCGAAGTACTATTTGAACCCCTGTTCAGTTTTTGCATGACACATTTTGATTCTGCTTAGATGACCTTTGTAGATTCATATCTTTTCTTTCTTTGTATTGTTTCTATTGTTTCAGTTTCATTCCTCTGGAGCTCAGTCAGATTAGAGCTGGAAGCGACCTGAGAAGTCTTCTTGTCCAACCTTCTGCTCAAGCAGGGAACCCTGTGCAAGTTGAGACAAGTGGCTCTCCAGTCTCTTCTTAAAAACCTCCAGTGATGAAACTACCCACAACTTCCGAAGGCAAGAATTGGGCATTTTAAAATCCATCTTAGCAGATAAATAAATAACTTAGGAAATTCTGAGAGGACTAAGCATAGTTTTGTGAAGAATTTCAAAACTGCCAGGCCGCTGATGACATCACTAGCCTCTCTTCTCCCCCTTCTTCTCTCTTTATTTATTTAGTCTTTTCAGGATTTCAGTATGCAGAGCCTTTGCTAATTCTTATTAGCTGATTCTTTGCTCAAACAATCACACTTCCCACAGAACACAACAAAAATCAATTTGTCAACTCATGGGAGTCCATCACAAGCTTATTAAAATCATCCAGTTTTCAAAGATTGATAGACTTAGATTGTTGTTTACCGAGAAACAAAGCAGGCAATACATAGCACACAAAAGGGACCGAATAGCAAATATATAAATCAGAATTAAAATCTCACCATTGACAACAGCTGCATTCCAGCATCGTTTTCATGGCTGGTGTATAAAGGCATGCATTAGTTTTGTTCCTTTTCCTCTTATTTATTTTTCTTGGAATGTGAGAACAAGAAAATCCCTCCCTCATAGATAGCAGGTTATTAGATATAGCTCCTGCATACTAAACAGACAAACACCTCATTTATTTGGTCCAGCTAACTTTAATAGGACTTATACAGAGTAGGTGGCTTTGTTACTGAGTTCTCTACTGACAGCCAAACAAACCAGAGTGGTTGTACTGCTTAGTGGACTGAAGCAGCTACTTCAGGCACCATATTTAGATACCTTTGAGTGGAATGGGACAAGTTGCCATGGCTGACTTGCCACAGGACAACTCGCCTCAGCCAACTCACCATACAGCGGGACAATTCAATGTGGGATAACTCAAGAGAGGGATATGTGAATTGCAGCTTTGAGGACTTTTAACTTGAGAAAGTTCAAACCTAAAGCAAGGCAAGATCCACTGCAATTCACTTGTCCCTCTCTTGAGTTATCCTACATTGAATTGTCCTGTGGCAAATTACCCCTTAGCAAGTTGGCCTTGGAGAATCGGCCAATGCAAGTCAGATGTGGCGAGACAGCCAGGGTGAGTTGGCTGCAGCGAGTTGTCCTAGACACACCTTTGAGTTAGGGAGATTGCTCTACCCTTATTTCCTGGAAGAGCCCCCGTGAGCTAATCCATCCTCTGCATACTAGGAGCTGTTACACATAGAGAATAATACAAAGTCATAATCGGAAAATAGAAAATAGACCATCAATTACCGTCTCATTCATTTAAAAACCATTTGAAGTTACAACAATGTAAAAACTCCCAGCTTTGTGGCCAGTTCTCACAAATATCAATGTGGTGTGCTACGATCACATGATCATTATTCAGGTACTTCACAACAAACTTCTGACAAGCACAGTTAAGGAAAAATGTGGAAACGCAAAACACAATCACAAGTTGTGGTCTTGTGATTTTTCATATAAGAATCAAATGGAAAGAATCAAATGTCATGGTCACACATGAATTTCCAGTAAGCAACCACTGCACTTAGTCATGGAGTTGCCTGTCCCAACTGGTTGCTAAGCGAAGACTAATATACAGGACTTATGACCATAATCAAGCCAAAATTTCTTTGCTTTCTTTGTTAAGTGAGATATTTTTAATTGAGTTTTGCCCCATTTTATGACTTTTCTTGACATAGTTATTAAGTGCGTCACTGCACCTCCATATTAGTAAAATGCTTGTTATATTAATCTGGCTTCCCCATTGATTTTGCTTGTCAGAAGGTTGCAAAAGGTGACATTGCAACTGTTATAAATATGAGTCAGTTGCCAAGCATCAAATTTTGGTCATGTGACCATGGGGATGCTACAACAGTTGTAGTTGTGAAAAAATGGTCATGAGTCACTTTTTTTTCCAGTGCCATTGTAACTTTGAGCAATCACTAACTGAACCGTTGTAAGTCGAGGACTACCTGTATTTCTGATAATTCTATTGCGGAGATAGCTTTGAGAGACGCCTCTTCTATTTGCTCCTATTTTGACACATTCTGTGATGATAAAGCACCCTGGAAAAGGATAAATGCTTGGAAAGAAACAGAACAGGCAATCAGTAGCAAGGTGGATGGACCAGTGGTGGGATTCAATTTTTTGTTACTACCGGTTCTATGGGCGTGGCTTGGTGGGCGTGGCAGGGGAAGGATACTGTAAAATCTCCAGTCAGAGGTAGCATTTGCTGGTTCTCTGAACTACTCAAAATTTCCGCTACCGGTTCTCTGGAACTGGTCAGAACTTGCTGAATGCCACCTCTGGGATGGACTCAGTTATAGTGGCAATAGGTGCACCTTTGGGAAACTTGAAATAACAGGTTAGGGATAGAATGTCATGATTGATCATGAAAATCTATCTATCTGGTTGGTAGCAGTGGAAAACAATTTGATGGCACATCATCGTCATCATTCCATTTGCAGTATGATACGTATTTCTAAACCTCTCCAAACTGAACTGCTTCTTAAAGACATTCCAACTTCAGCAGCAAAACAATTGTATGCGTATAGAGGGAAGAACACTTCGATTCCTACTATGGATGGATGGTTGCAGAAGTTGATGGAGTTGGCTGAAAATGGCAAAATTGACTGCTTTGATTAAAGAAAAGAACATAAGTACTTTTGTTTCCACATGGAAACCGCTTCTGAACTTCATGCTTAGAGTGGAAAAAAATGAAACTTTGATTTGGGGTTTTACTGAGTAATTGATAGATCTTTACAGAAATGGCTTGTTCATATGATTTGATGTTAATGCCTTATTTTACTGTAACAGAGAGAGCCAGATGTCAATGCTTCTTTTTCTTTTTCTGTTCTTATCTTCCCTCAGTTCTCTTCCCTCTTCCCCTCCCCCCACTGCTTTCCTATTTACTTTCGTATTTTGTATTTTACAATATTTCACGACTCAGTAAAAAGGTTAAACTATTAAGATGTTCCCACTCAACACTTGATTAAATACTTAAGTTTCATTACTTTGGTTGAAAGGATAGATACTTGCCATGAAAGGTTCCACCTTGGCCTCTATCAAATTATTAGAGCAAAAGGCAATGTTTTCGTGCAATGAAACAATATACTTCATTTAGCCATGAACAGATGATAGTGGAGGCCAAATCATTATTTATTTGTAAGGTGACATTTCAAAATTCTGAGCTCTGAATTCCAGGCAAGATGGGTCTAAAATGATTTATTTTTATATAAAACTGGTTGAAACTTCTTTGGCATTTGTGTAGCTATGCAGTAGGGTTTTTTTTTTCTTTCTTTCCTTGTTTAAAATCACATTGAATGTTCCTTTTTCCTGGTGCCATCTTTCAAACATGACATATTTCCAGATCAACAGATTTTTGTATTATCATATTTGACAAAACTTCTCCCAGGATTTTGTTGCTGTCTTCTTAGAAAGATTAATTATGAGGTACCATAAGGAACCAGGCTAGAATTATAATTTTATCATACAGTGATTACAAAACTTGCACTTGCAAACTGTGTGAGCTCTTTCTTAAACATTCTTTCTATATTTTTCCTTCTTTCCCTTTCTCGTGTTTCATCTCAAACATATTTTGTTAAATTTAAACTAAATTTTATGCAACTTAGGAAATTATATAAAACAAATGATAACAGTATGCATTTATTTATTTCATTATTAAATTTGTTTGCTTCCCATCTGACTCTGGAAGCTTTACGCATGAGTTTGCACATCAAGGACTTGTTCCTAAACCTAGGCAAAAGCATGAGTTCAAGTTCACAGTAGCTGTGATTGAGGAGGGGATATATTTTAAAACGATTAAAAGGGTGCCTTTAGTTTTTGCAAGGCTGAAAATATTTATTTTACCTCTTCAATCCTTCAACCTCAACGATCAATCTGGAAGCACAAAAACTACCATGGAAGACCAAATAAAGACTACGGGAGTTCACCTTTTGCAACTTTGGTTTAATGTTGGATGTGTCATTTGGTCATCTGTTGAGTGTATGGACATGTACGACTGTCTTTGAATATGTTCGTATATTAGGTAAGCATTAAGAAAATAAAATAATTTTCTTAAATTAATTCCTGAATTAAGGAGAAACTTCCTAAAAGTGAGAACAATTAACCAGTGGAAGAGCTTGCCTTCAGAAGTTGTGGGTGTTTCATCACTGGGGTATTTTAAAGAAGAGACTGGTCAGCCACTTGTATGAAATAGTATACGGTCTCCTTGTTTGAGCAGGAAATTGGACTAATAAAACTTCAAGATCACTTCCAGGTCTATTCTGATTATGATTGCATAAGACACATTCTCAATTGAACTTCAGTGCCTCAATTTAACAGAGAAGAAGCCACTTTGGGGTCTCTCTGTTCTCTGCAGTCCACCGGAGATCCATAAACTTGCTTTCCATAACATCTTATGAAGTTTTACAACTGCCTTTCCATCCCTACCCCTGCACACACATATAGTAGACCGTGGGGTCCTTGGTACTATCTAAGCTTGCTCGTTTTCTTGCAGATGTTTCATTACCCAACTGGGTAATCTCATAAGTGCTAGAAGGGAGGTGGAGTCCGATCTCTGTTTATATACAAGTGGCTTGCTCTATCAGAGCACCAAGCCCCCTCCCCCCCCCCCAGCTCAACCCTGAGCTACAAATGCACTCTTATATTGGTAACATTTACTAGAATTTGGTAACCACACAAAGATAAACCAGTTATCTCTGTGAAATGGCTTTACTTTGAAAATAGCAACCCAAGGGTTGCACTCTTTTCTGTCATGGGTAAGTATAATTTATCTTGATAGAAAACAGGATTCCATTTATCATATCTGTGCTCAACATCTTCTTTATTGCGAAGTTTTAATTCATATATGGCTTTTTGTTCACAAAAAAGCTATTTATTTTGAAGATTTAAACCGAAGTGAAATGTACTGAGATAGCACCTTCTCTCATTTCAATCCGCCCGTAATGACAGACTATTAACACTAATAACTGTCAGATAGAAAGGAAAAGAGTAAAACGAGACCTGTAGCAAAATTGTTGTAACCATCAATCTGTCCTTCATTCCTTCAAAATACAGCATCACCAATACTGGCTCATCTTAATGGCTTATTTTACATTTTACATTACTGTCTCTCTTCCCCTGCATTCTACATGACAATGTTTTGCTTCCAAAGTCAGTCTGAGATAATTTTATTTTCTGAAGAGAATTTTCCTGGCTGCTTCTTCCACTAAATTTATGACAAGTGAGTGACTGTTCTCCTGAACCTGAAATTCTCCTTTTCAACTGTTTGGACTGTAAAAAGGTCAAAAAAAAAAAGTATGCCAACCCTGGACTTGAAAAAGCTATAGGAGAAGAGGTTGACATATCCATCACTCACTTCAGTCCTGGACAGGATAAATTGATCAGAAGTGGTTTGTTCACCATAGATTAATCTGTTATATGTGTTTCGGGTTCGACTTATGGTCACTCACTCACACACTCACATTTTCAACTGAACACTGAGGCCTAATCAGCTCTTTGGCATACACAGAAACCCGTGAACTTAAGGCAGTAAAACTTTACTGGTTACAATGTCTGTCTGTCTGTCTGTCTATTTCTCTATTTGTCTTTTTGAATTTGTAAATATTAATTGTGATGTGCCTTTTAACATTTTTGTCCAACAACATTCAGTGAAGTGAAGCATGGATCTACATTCTTTTTCCTTTTTTCAAGGGCAATTGTCACAACTTTCCAGCTGCTAGAAACCTCTGCACTCCATGGCATTCTCGTGCAGGGGTGGGATTCAAATTTTTTAACAACCGGTTCTGTGGGCGTGGCTTAGGTGGTAGGCATGGCTTGGTGGTCATGTGACTGGGTGGACATGGTTTGGTGGTCATGTTATTGGCTGGGCGTGGCCAAC
>JANHFN010002434.1:15363-28320 GCA_032468175.1 Toxicocalamus goodenoughensis | reverse complement strand
GCTTGTGACCATAGTTTTGGCAAGGAGCTGGTCCTGAAAGATTTTTCAAAGATTATGCTTAGAGGTTCGGCTATGGCTGTGGATAGCTTTTTTAAGAAGTAGGCACATATTCCGTCCGGTCCAATAATTGCGTAGTGCTTTTTCAACATTGTGTTCTGTGAAATCGATGTGTATTAGATCATTGTAGTTGTCTATTGTTCAACTTGGAAATACTGGGCATGATCCATTGCTGTTTGCCCCACCTTAATAAAGAATTCCTTTTAAAATATTTATTTTTCATAACTGATTCAAAAAATATGCAGGTAACTATTTGAAAATAATATGTATGTCACTTGCCCTCTTAAGTGTAACAAGGATTCAGCTTAGTTGGCTAAAAAACTATTGACCTGAAAAGTATCAACTTGAGCATCTACCTCAATTAAAGATTACTTGATGAGGTTTTGCAAAAAAGCTCACAATATTCCTCAGAGGAAAGAAAAAATAAAGTAAAACCCAAAGCATGGCTTTTACAATTACTCAGCTGTTTCAGGAGATAAATTGGTCTGTTAAAATTCAGCAAGCTCTGGTCATATGGGAACTAGGTGCAAGCAAGAGATAAAACCTCAAAACAATATTGGAATGTTTATGTGGGAGATGAGTTGGGGCAAATGAACAAGAATTATATGATGAATTTCATAGCTAAGAGAAATAAATTAAATGCAGTTAAAGAAGTTATTTCCAAGTCAAGCACTTGGTTTTGTGATGATATTCTAGCTAGGGTTTTAAAAGGTCTCCTGTGGGGTTCAAGCACAATTGTTGGATGTTTGAATATCAAAGTAGCTATTTGCATTTAGCCACCTAAGAAATATTCCCTTGTTTGCCCCTAGAATAGCCAATGCTTCCAAAAGGTGAGTGAGTTCAGAACAAATGGTCTCTCAAGTCTCATTGTTCTCTTGAATAAATAATTTCTCTGTAGCTTTCCCGAATTGGCTGGCACCTGCAAACCTAATCAACTTTGAACATATTTTCCCTCTGCAAGTTTTACCACTCCTGTGGCATCTTGATCAACAGAAATACTTTTTTAAAGAGACATCTAGAAGAAGCAAGATAGACAGATGATTCAGAGAGCTAATAGCCCATTTACTAGCCTTTCTACTAGCAATAGCACTTAGACTTATGAACTGCTTTACATCCATCTCTAAATGGATGGATTTACAGCCATCTCTAAATGGTTTACAGAGTCAGTATATTGCTCCCAACAATTTGGGTCCTCATTTTACCCACCTTGTGAGGATAGAAGGCTGAGTCAACCTTGAGCCTGGTGAGATTTGAACTGCCAAATTGCAGGCAGCACAAATAGCCTGCAGTACTGCACTCTATCTACTGTGCCACCATGGCTCACTAGCTATTAGAAAACCCACAGAAAACCCACAGCCTTTGCATGTTGCTGAAATACAGTAACTTGCCCGCTGAGTTTAAACTTGGAATTTTTCTTTCCCAGGAAGCCAAACGTGCCACAAGAGAGGCTGAACTTCCTGACAACAGGAATGGGACAACTTGGTGCAGCCAACTTACCATGACCAACTTGCTGTGCCCAACTTGCTGTGACTATCTCGCCACAGCCAACTTGTGGTGGTACAATTTGCCATGGCCAACTCACGGAGGGACAACTCACGGAGGGACAATTCAGTGATTTTAAGTATTTTTTTTTAAAAAAATTTTTTTATTTTTGTCATTTACATTTCATTTTGTTCCTCCTTTTGCATCCTTTCTTTCCTGGTTCTACTTCACCATTTCTTTGATATTAATGTAGCTCTTGTCCTGCAGCTAGTTGTCCTAAGGAGGGTTGGCTGTGGCAAGTTCTCCCACAATGAATTGGTTGTGGTGAGTTGACCATGGTAAGTTGGCTGTGTTGAGTTGGCCATGGTGAATTGTCTTAGACCCTCCTGATAACCTTAATCCATCCAGAAGACCTTGAATGTTCAACCCATAATTTCTCCCTTTAGCACAACTCTAGTCTATTAGAAAGGAAGATGTTTTGGATCTTTGCCCCCAAATCCAAGGAATACAGAAATAAACCTTATGTCATTTCTGTTCTTTAATATATAATTTTATAAATGATTTGATTATAATAGTAAAATCTAATGCAAACTTAAAGAAAGAAAAGAGAATAGGAAGAATGAATAAATACAAGGAGAAAGAAATCTAAATGAGAAAATCAAAAGATAAGAATATAATAAAAAGAAAAGAAATATACAAAAATATATATAATAAAGAGAAAGGAAATATATAAAAAAGATATGAAATTCCTCCCAACTTCTGTTACAAGTATAAACAAATTTAGTGGTTCTTTACCTCCTCTAAATTTACCAACATTTATCTCTTCATCACATATCCCATCTAAATTATCTATAAACTAATCCATCTTGGTATCAACAGAAAGCCCATAAAGGGTTTGCAGAAGTAACAACATGTCTTATTTTAACCTTGACCAAATACATCAACTTTATATTCCTTCCTTTAACTTCAAACAGTCTTAATCTTAAGTACATTCAAACATTGCTATAGGATTTGATTTTCTTCATTTCTTTTTTGTCCTGGTGCACAGAATTCGTCAAGGCTTTAATAAACCACTTTTGTAAATTCAATAGGAAAAAATTATCCTGGTCCCTCTCTTGGTTAGTCATTTGTATTTCACTTTTGAATTTTAAAACTTCTGCCAATTTCTATTGTACTTCCACTAAAGCTTCCTTTTCTAAATCATTATCTTGTCTTGTAAATTATAAATCCATTTTCAATGCCATCTCTCTTTTCTCAGATAAATTTGCTCTATATCTCTCATTTATTCAATAATATTTTGGGACATGGTCTACCTACTGAAGCTGGCATCATTGTTATAATGTTCTGCATAATTTTGTAGCCTTGTATTATCTTTCTTCTACCTAAAGTTTTCAAAATTATGAAATTACTTGTATCTTGTAAAAACTAGAACAGGATCTATTTCCCACAAGAAGTTGTTTGTTCTTTATAATTAATTCCAAAATCTTATAGTAAACATTCTAATGTTCCTGTTTTATCTGGACCCTTTAGACAGAATTCTAAAATTCTGTTTAGAATTTTCTAAGATCAGAATCTTATTTGGCTTTTTGCTGTTTATCTGACATTCTTCAAATCCTTAAGCTTATGATTAAATTTTTCTTTCATTTAGTTCTGAAGGCAAATTCACCCAGTGTTTTCAAACGTATTGATTCAAAGGTCTCTAATAGCTTAAAAATAGTTAATGACCAATTTCTGAACGTGATTAGAAAGTGAGGCTTGTGAACTCAACATTAACTTTTATATATTTTATTATAGGGCACTTAAATGATTGAAGAGGCATGAAAGCATTTGTAATAAATAAATAAAGTCTTTGTTCTTTTTTTGAGATCTATTGCTGAGTTCAAATTTCTTCTGAAGCCATGAAATTCAAATTGTTATAAAGCAGCAGTGTCAAACTGGTGGCCTACTGGCCAGATGCACCATGCTCAGGATACATCCCAGCTCCGTGAAGGGAAAAATATCACAATACGTCACATGATAGCAACGTGATGTGGTGAGTTTGACAGCCATAATATAAAGGAATCTATAAAATTTCTAAGTCAAAAAATGCTACAGAAAAAAAGTAGCTGATTTTTTCTTTTTGACCTTTTTAATCTCTGCCTGTACTGCTGTGACATATAATACAATGTTAAGTACTCCTTAAATCTTCTAATCTAATCACTGAATTAGAGGAGTAACTATTAAATTATCATGAGCTTCCCTGATGCTAAAAGCAAAATGATGCTCTATCCACACTCACACATTAAAAGAAAAAAATGGCAAGAAAAGGATAATGGGCATTAATATGTTGGTATGGATATTAATATGCTGCCATTCTTGTACAATCAGTTTTTCATTGGATTTACAATGTTTGCATTCAGTCCCAAAGGAAGAAAACCTAACACCATTTCTTTGTGCTTTCTTTTTCTGTTTTCAAAGGAAGCAGGAGCAGCCTACAAAATGATAGTTGGCTGGTAAAGTGATGACCTCAAGATTTTCTGCCACCTTCAAACAATAAAGAAAGCTTGAAAAGTGGTTTATGAAAGTGTTGAAATAGGGGAGAGGAAAGGATTTGCAGAACAAGAAAACTTTCAGAAAACAAATGTTGGCAATACTTTTAATATTTGTTTTAATTTAGATTAATGTTTGCATGAATATGCTTCCATTCAAAAGGAAGTTAATTTTATTGGGTTGGGAGATTACATCTCCAAGAATTCACAACCTTGATCATGTCAAATTCTAGCAGCATAGATAGAGGACAAAGGGTGATGGAATCTGGGCCAACCCCATTGCCTGCACCATTTGTGCTGATGTTAGAAGACACATAAGGAATAAGGAAGGAGCATGCAAACAGAATAATGTTCCTAGAAGACTCCTTACATCACAGAAATGATCACGGATGCCAGCCTTGCTAATAATTTTAGGTCTCTTCAGCTGAATAGTTTATAAACATTTGTCAAGTATCTCTGGAAGCAAATGAAAGATGTCCTTAGAAACAACATTTTATTGAGCCAGAATCAAGCTAGAGTTTGTATGGAGCAGGACTGAAGGAAGTTCTCTCTGTCTACTCCTCTTCAGTAATGAGGGAGCCAACACTGCAAGCGTATCTAATTGCAGTGTTGGCTGCCTCATTACTAAATAGTGGTAGACACAGAGAACATCTACTTGAATATCTAAGAGGGATTAAGTCACAAACCTGCTAGAAGTCAAGCTTCTCCTGCTCTCGTCCTGTGTATTTAATTTGAGGAACAAAATTTCTATTGGATGGAGGAATCATTGAAGCAAAACAATGCAGCAGTGCTTGTAAAATAACAATAGAACAACAGAAACAGCAAACATTACTTTTTCAATCAGCCATCAAGCTGAAAAATGGCAGCTTTACAAAAAATATTCATTTTAAAAATCAATGCATATTGCACAATTTTATTAGGAATAAAAATACATGTTACGGAGAATTGGGTTTTATACTTAAAATGATAGTTGTCAGGTTAATCAATTGACAATTGTATTCCATCTTCCACCCTTCCTTAAAAATTTTTTTTAATCACTTTAAAACATAAATACAAAAGAAACATGGAGTGCAGGTTTTCTAGAGATGTGCAAAATAGGCAGTTCCAGTGAATTCAGTGAGACTGGATCATCGGTGTTTCATTATTTTTATTTATTTATTTAATTTTATTTGTTTGTCAAACATGTACAAGATAACAAGTGTAGGTATCAGCATACCTATACAAAAGAAGTAAATACAGATAAATGGGGACAGTAGGACAGGGATGGTAGGCACGCTGGTGCGCTTATGCACGCCCCCTTTAAGGACCTCTTAAGAATGGGGTGAGGTCCACGGTAGACAGTTTGAGATTGAAGCTGTGAGGGTTTGAGGCTGTAACAACAGAGTCAGGTAGCGCATTCCAAGCGTTGACCACTCTGTTGCTGAAATCGTATTTTCTGCAATCAAGTTTGAAGCGGTTTACCTTGAGTTTGTATCGATTGTTTGCGTGTGTATTATTGTGGTTGAAGCTGAAGAAATCATTCATAGGCAAGGCATTGTAGCAGACAATCTTGTGTACTATGCTTAGATTGGATTTAATGCCTGAGAAATTGTCAAAGGAGTATCAAGGAGTTTCAAATGGAAATGCAACAGTAGAGAGCGTACTTTTTATCATCTCTGGCGGACTTGTGAAAAAGCAAAGAAATATTGGGACCTGATTTTTATTTTGATTCAGAAGATTCTTCAAAATAAAACTGAAACCAGAAGTATTCTTTTTAGGTTTGATGGACAAAGGAACTCTATTTGTTGACAGCGACAAGAATCGTATATGTACAAAGATGAAAAGACAATGGAAGAATAGATAATAAAGATGATGGAGTTGGCAGAGATGGCAAAACTGACTGTTTTAATTAAAGGGAAGAATTTTTCTATAGCTTTGTTTCTAATGGGAGAAACAACCTAGAACTAAGAATGGAGAAATTTTCAGACAGTGAATTAATTCGTGGAACAACTTGCCTCCAGAAGTTGAGGGTGCTTCAATTCTGGAAGTGTTTAAGAAGAGTTGGACAACCATCTGTTTGAAATGGTATAATGCTTGAGCAGGGGGTTGAACTAAAAGACCTCAAGGTCCCTTCCAACTCTTTTGTTATTCTGTTATTCTGTTATTGTTATGATAGAAATAGGCGGGGAAAATCAGAGATGAACCTCCTTCGATAATATTCAGAGGCAATTAGCTACAGGCAATAGGGAGCTGGCCAGAAAGATGATGTTCTGGGTGATAGACCATTTTTATTCCTTTTTAAATCTCAGTTCAGACTATAGTGAATAGTTAACTGAGGCAATAATAATGTGGTAAAAAGTAAATCTTAGATACAGCTGGGAAGCAATATGAAATGTTATCTTGGATGGTAGTCATAACAACATCATGTGGTAGACTTCTTTTGCATTGTATATTTTCTTGAAACCTGGACTTATTTCACGCCAAAATGTGGGAAGGACACTCATACACACACACACACACACACACACAAGCAAACACACACAGAGAGAAATCTTAAATGGAACATTTGGCATTAAGAAACATTAAGTCAGATTTAATGTTCATTTTAATTTAATTAATATGAAATTAAATTTACTAAAGATAATTCCTATGTTTTTCCTATGGTTAGAATCAAATTTACAATTTGCTTTCCCCTCCTCCTGTAACTTCTTGCCCCTTGGAGAAGACTGACTGGAACTTTCACAATATTCTCAATAAGCACAGTAGATTTAAATAAATCTTTGAATCATACCATATGTGAGACACCCAAATCTTATCCGTTTTATTTCCCATGTTGTACCCTTTTAAAAATGCATACACTTGTTAGATGTCATTCCAGATTCCATTCAGCATTTCTTTATGGTTTCAATTAAATATTTAACACTTAGATTGTACCATAATCCAAGTGGCAATCATTAATTTACTTGTTTTACTACACATGTGGAGTAGGAGTCTCCACATTATTGTTGGACTGAAATTCAGCCACTGAACAAAGTGACTGCCTTATGTAACATCCATTTAGACTGCCAGAAAGACAGCAAGGGAAAGGACTAGTGGGGGGGAAAAAGACACTAATTTTGTATTTCCTAATTAGCAAACAACTGTACAATAAAGATAGAAAAACATCTGAAATGTAATCCATCTGTTTAAATGAAAAGCAAAACATGATACTTCCTTTTTAATAGTCTTGTACCCTCAGTGCATTAATAAGCACTCTGAAAAGCTGGTAAAGATGCCAGTCCCTCCATAATAGTCTGGTATTTCAAAATGTTTTATATAATTCATTTAGGGAATTAAGTGTCATTCACTGACTTATAGATATACCAGGATTGACTCGAGATGTTTTGCTCCTGAACTGGAAAATCTCCCCACTTCCTCCCCTCAAGCCAGTTCTTTGAGCCCCTGATACAAGAAGGCAAATACATTTCCTGGCAATACATTTGCAAAAATAACCAATTAAATAACTAACATTTGCTATCCCTGGTGACACTGCTATCTAAGATGGTGCTTCATCCTCTTCCCTGACAAATCTGCTCCTGACACAAACATACAGCTTTCTATAAAAATGGGGTGGGGGGAATAGATAAACCTGTACTACTGTAGTGGACTGTGAGAATAACTTTGATGGCCAGATGGAAGAGCCACAGCCTAGACCAAGGATGTCAAACTTGATTTCATTGAGGGCCGCATCAGGGGAGTTTTTGACCTCGGGGGCCCGGGGTGGGTGTGGACAGTGTGGGTGTGGCCAGCTCAACATCACTTGTGTCAGGGGTGCCTGTGGTGGCCTGAGCACTCTGTCAATGAAAACGGGCTCCGGAGCTCCATTTTCAGCTGCGATGGCCTCCTTCAACCCTTTGCCAGTGAAAACGGAGCTTGGGAGAGCTGCATTCGGAGCTCAGGAAGGCTGCACATGGCCCTCCCAAACTGGCAGAGGCACCATGGGCCAGTCCTTCGCTGTTTCCAGGGCAGCCCGGTGGGCCATATCTAAGCACCCCATGGGTCAGATCTGGCCCGCAGGCCTTGAGTTTGACACCCCTGGCCTGGACAATGGTCAGAAAAGATACCTTAGACCACAGAAGAAATGGGGCTGGAGAAACCTGTTTCCTGGAAAAAGAAGGCAAGGGAGGGAAGGAGTGCAAGGAGTTTCAGGCTTGCAAGATAATCTTACTGTAACCTTACATATCTGTATGTATTTATTGCATTCATATGCCATCTTACTATTGACTGACTCTGGGCGACTATAAGGCTAACTACCTTATAAGAAAGGCAGTGGCAGCACTCATTATTCTGACTTCCTGACTGGGCTACTTTGAAGAATCAATAACTGCTTCCCCATAATACCTTTTTATTGGGGTTATTTATCTCCAAATGCCATTGACCTGATATTGGCTAGTAAGGGCAGGATTTTTCTTAGTTATTATGGAGGGAAACCTGATTTTAAAAGAAGATACTTGGCACTATTTCTTGAGCAGAAAGCTCATGATTGACTTTTTTTTATCAAACCTTTTCTTTCTCCTTGGGTTATGACAGGAGACAAACTAAGACTGACACAACCGTAAACCCGTTGTAAATTCAAGGTTGTCTTCTCTTTCTCATCAGAGCTAAGAGCCTTTTTCTTAGCAAGCTTTGTAGAAAGGATACCTGGATCTGGGTATTTTTATGAGAATTCCCTTGGTGATAAAATGGTTATTACAAAATCTTAAGAAAGGAGGACATGAGGAAAGATATCGATGCAGACAGATTTTATTTTTTGGAACGAAATGCACTTCCAACTTGCAAAAATATATAACAAGAAAGAGCAGTGTTAGATGGGAATTTACCAAACCCATGCAAACTTTGCCCTCACCAAGATGCACAAACATGCAAGTATACTGTTCTTTCATGACCATTTACATTGGGGTGTCTGTGGGGTGGTAAACATGATCAATATGGTGACCACAATCATACTATTGAACCACCTGTCTTTTATATGTCTTGTGATGCACCTAAAAAAGAGTGAACTTTAGTCACATAGCTTGACTATCATTGTGATTAATTTGCTCCATGGACACTACTGAATGCATAACTTTCTCTATTTGTTATCTTCTAGCTCACTTCTCACTACACAGACATAATGCTTAATACTGCCAAGGAGAGCCAGGATCTAATTTATCACATTCTTGGGTGACTTTGGGCCAGTCACTCATGATAGCACAACTAACTTTACAGGGTTATTGTTGGGTGGAGGGAGAAGGGGGAAGGAAAAAAGAACAACGCCGAGCTCCTGTACAAAAAGTAGGATTTAATCTAGCATTTAATCTAGCAAATAAATATGTGGGATTTGGGGCCTGCTTAAAAGGAGGTTGAGATGCATTAATGTCGTGAATGAAATACATGCAAAGATACGCACAATTTCCAGTGGAAAAGAAATGAACTAGTATGAGAATAGAACGAACTGAACATGTGAACTGAAATAGCTACGAGAAACCTTGTTAGTTACATATTTAAACATTATATATAGAAGGGAATCAATTCCGGTTATTTATATAAATTTTATTCAGAATATTTATTTTAATAGTACAGGCTCAGTGGCAAGAAAAATATCAATACAACAGGCATGTGTTCAAAATATAAATAAGCAGCCCTTATCTGAACATACCAAACATGAAGTGTGACAAAAGACAAACACAAAACTAATGCTGTAGAATTAAAGGCAGCAGATCTCTGGTCATTAGTCAAGATAGAGGCTAATTTAACTGAAAAAAAAGATTGACTAAATTGACTGAGGTCACTACTGGAAAATTGCAAGTGCACATAAAATGCATAACATAGTGAAATTCAGAACAGTCTTCGGCTTTAATTTGTTATATGCAATGCTGGGGTGGAAAAATTTTCTCCAGGGTGCTGAAGTTTCTTAAATTCTTTAGTTCTTTAGTGAGTTGCAGCTTTTGGTTTAAGTGATTAGACTTTGTGCTTATTTAGTACATTAGACACACTGCAGACATAGAAAGTCAGCAAATATTTTATTTATTTATTTGTATCTTGCTATTTTCATCTTTATCATGCTGTTCTCTCACCTAATGTTACCTTATTTGAACAATTTTCAATGCAGATTTTTTCTTTTAAATTACTGATGAACCTGGAGTTAAATCTTAAATGCTAAACTAAATAACTATTCATAAAGATCAGATTATCCAGAACGGCAATGATATGTTGATTCTTTGCCAAGGCTCATCTTTCTTTTTGTTTGAATAATTAAGAAGTACGATATGGCAGCAGGGATGATATTCCTGCTTTAATATAGAAAACTCAATATAATAAAATATAGTATGATTTATAAAATAATTCAGAATTAAATTATAGTAGTTTTGGGATTATTGGAAATAACCATGGAATTTTAATTTTAATGGACTTTTTTAATTGATGAACTCAGTGCTGACATTCAGGGACCACATGGATAGACCTTGTTAAGGATGATTTGTCCCCAACTGAACCTTTCAGGACTTTCAATGGTGCAGTATCACCATTATAATTAAGTTCATCCATCCTATTAATGGTTGTCCTCTGCTTCTTCTTCCTTTCATCTTTTCCAGCATCGAAGACTTCTAAAGAGAATTCAGTTTTTAAATAATGTGTCCAAAATATAATAATTTAACCCTGGTCATTTAGGTAAAAGAAGGTAGAAGGATAACATTGCCCTCTTACCATTGAATGCCTTGCTGGCCTATTCATCATCCAAGTTATTAGGAGTTGTGGTAGTGCAGTGTTCGTTAGAATGCAATACTGCAGGCTAACTCAACCCACAGCCAGGAATTCAACCCTGATGAGTTCAAGGTTGACTCAGCCTTCCATCTTTCTGAGATCAGTACAATGAGGATCCAAATTGTTGCGGGCAATATACTGATACTGTAAACCCAGAGAGTACTTGTGAAGCACTATGGGGTGGTATAGAATTGTAAGCGTTATTGCTATTAGAACACACATTGAGGAGGTTAAATCAGCATCTTGAATCAAACTCTTTCTAGTCAAAAGAAATAGATGCAGATATATTTATATATAGATATAAATAAAAGCATTATTGGATGGTATACATCTGGCATGTGGATGTTATGATGTATTTTAGGCCACTTGAAATATTGTAATTAGTCTGATAAAAGTACTTCCTCTGTGGAATTCAATTTTTTTCTCATGTCCAAGATGATTTATCTCCCCATCTCTTTACTCACTACAAACTAGAATTATATATCAGTTTTATCTAGCCATTTTCAATTTTTATTGGGGCCAGTGATAAACCTGTTCAATTAATTTTCACTATTCTGTAATCTCAAAAGAGGTACAAAAATTTGAATTTTGTATAAATCTAATTTTATATTCCGTAAGAAAGTTATTGCAAAACCAGAAATGTTTGGGATCAAAGGGTAACTATTGTTCCAATCTTTGTATTAGTCAGGGAACATTAATTGGCTTAATTGGCTTAAGAATGAGGACTGAGCAAATTTCTGCAACATCTGTAATATGTAATCTAAAGTAACATCTATTTTTCCAGATGCTTCTAGTTCATCTAGTAAAAGTTAAATGCTAAGGCACTGAAATAATGAGCTATTCTGAATCTTTCTAGGAAAAAAACCTCTAAAGTAAATGCCACTGGAAAAGAACAGTTCCAAACTGAATTGTTGTAAGACCACCTGACAAATCCTCCAATGTGTTCTCTGGCCAGCTGATGAAGGAGAAAGTTTTTTTGCTCTGAGATAACTTGTTATCACATCTCTGAGAGTCAAATGCCTTAATCCCTTTTCCAGTTGCTGTGTATTATGTGCCCATCTGATTAAACTGTTGATCTGTTGGGCTGCTGATGACACAAGGGTTCATCAAGGGAGGAAATGAAAGTATTGGAGCAGGGTCTGGAAATTGTTAATAGGATGGTAAGGACCAATAAACTGAAGTTGAATCATGCTCTGGCAAGGTGGAACTGGCAGCTCATGGAAGTGGAAGCTGGTACGTCTCCAGTCTTGGGTAACACTTTCCTTTGAAGTAGGAGACATGGAGTTTGGGTATATTTCTGGATTGCTCTCTGTCATTTGAGATTTAGTAGCATTGGTGCCTTAGAGTGTATCAGTCTGATTTGTCTGGTCTAGCAATTCCAACTCTGTATGGATAGAGAGCTCCTAGTCTCAGTAATCCATCCTCTGGTAATCGCTTTGGTAAATAAAGCCTCTAAATATGTATGTCCTTGAGGAACCTGGAAATTACAACTAGTACAAAACATGGCAATAAGGCTGTTGTGCATAACACCCTCCAGAAACCATGCAACATCAATCTAAATGAATTCCATTGGTTGTCCACCAATAGTTTGAGTAACTAGTAGTTTAAATAGCAAAAGTCCTTAAAATCCTGCCATCTCCACTAGGTATACCACCACATCAGAAAATCAACTTCATAGGAAGATTAGAAATAAACTTCATTGAAATAGGCTATAAATAATATTAGAATCTAGTGTCCTTCTTATACTCCAGTGAATCAGGCAGGCAATTTTCCTGAGCCATTTCTAAATATTATCTTGCTTTCAATTATTTATAGTTTCTACTCTTTTTGTCTTGGTAATAGTTCTTGTACTGTTCTGTCCCTTATTCTCTGCACTTCCTGATTGCATTTTCTTTGACTATGCACTTATTTCAACATTAGAATAGAATAACAGAGTTGGAAGGGACCTTGGAGGTCTTCTAGTCCAACCCCCTGTTTAGGAAACCCTGCAGCACTTCAGACAAATGGTTATCCAATCTCGTATTAAAAACTTCCACTGTTGGAGCATTCACAACTTCTGGAGGCAAGTTGTTCCACTGATTAATTGTTCTAACAGTCAGGAAATTTCTCCTTAGTTCTAAGTTGCTTCTCT
>JANHFN010002432.1:22529-33636 GCA_032468175.1 Toxicocalamus goodenoughensis | reverse complement strand
AGTTGGCTCCAGCTATTTTAATAGCCCTACTTGACAAAGGGTGGGGGCTGTTTTCCTAGAAGAGGGGGGGGGAATTGAAACTTCCAACAATCCCTCATTTTTTTTATTCTTCTGTGTAGTTTTCCTCATCCTTATCATCTCATGTAGTATCTGGATATATCTGGTATTCATGGTCAATTTGGACCATCATGAAAGCCACCTGCTTTTCTAGGGTCCTTGATTTAGAGAGGGCAAGACTACAGGCTTTCAGGCCACTGAGGCAAGGGGAAATGAATTGACAGAGGCAGCACAGAAGGACTCCCACAATACAGACAGTGACAATGGTAGAAATGAGGATTTTTATCCAATGGAAGTCCGGCAACCATGAGAAAAGTCAAGACAGATCCAGGAAAGATGACTCATGGCCAATATTCTGAGCTAGCTCCTTCAAGTGGTGGATGTCCTCTTCCACAAGTTCAGAGCTGTCCTCTAGTTGGAAACAACAGAGTCCCTTGAATTCCTTGCATCCATAATGATGATGGAGCAATAAGAAGTGTATCGCCACCCTATTCTCCTGGGTGGCCTCCCTGATCTGTCTCAGTTCCTTGTTGAGGGTGTCCAAGGCATGGGAAGTCAAATTTATACTCTTGGCTAGGGTACATGCCAGGGTATTCAGGTTTCTGGAATTTCTCACCGATAGCCCTGGCATCCCCACTAGAGAGACTGCCAATTAAACGTATTCAGCTTTTGTAAGTAGGGAGACTTTTGAATCAGTCTGGTTCTAAATTATGGAAAGCTCTTCTGTGTCATCTCTGCAAGGAGGGCATAAGCATTGTCAACCTTCCTAGAGTGCAGGGCCCGCCTGTGGCGTTTTCAGGAAGATATGAAAAAGCTTTCAGGCCACACAGGAAGAACCATCCTGGGGGAAGCCTCAAGTAACTGTAGGAGAATGGGATGGTTTCTATGTGATTGCATTTGAGATCTATATTATCTAGGTTGATGCAATCAGTGATGATCTTTTGAGGTTAGCATCTCGTGAGGTTAAAACATTGTTCAGAGGTGGTGGTTGCAGCAATGTGTAATGTGTACATAGTGTGGTCTTTTGTGTCAGAAGAACAACCCTAATCAAAGATAGTAGAGCAGGAATCAGGGAGATTGATATCCTTAAGCTTAGTGTAGTTAAAGATGTTGTGTGGTCTAGATGCTACTCCCATTAAGCATATGGTCAGGATATCCTTAACTGATTTTCCCCCTGCTAAGCAAAAGTTGGTGGGGTTGAGTATTTCCTTGGCTAGATATTCCCATATGTTTCCTTTCTCTGGGAAAAGACTTGGTTCCAGGAATGCTGTTACACATGTTACAAATAATATACAGTACAAGCTACATAGCATGTTTACACTGAGTTCCTGTTTCCCATGGTTGAACCCTTCCCTAGTCCCCTTTTCACCCCCCCCCTTTTTTTGCAACGAAGGAAGTAGAACTATAGCAGAAATAAAAGCCAATATTAACAATAAAGTCTAAAAAAGGGAGGAAAAAACAAACAAACAAAAAACTTATGGTTCAATGTCCCAAAAAGATTATATAGTCCAGTATCCTAATAATAATAATAATTTTAAAAAAATCTATAATCCAATGAATTATAATCCAGTGTCAGTCAAAAGGTGTATTGTCCAGTGTCAAAAAAAAACAAAGAAAGAAAGAAAAAAAAAACTATAATCCAATGTACTATAGTCCAATGTCTTCATACAGGCAATTCCAAGTTCTGTGGTATCAAAGAATGCTTCTAGTGACCATTGGTCTGTTTCAGGATCTTTTCTAAGCTTGATGGGTGGGACTGCTTGTACTGGTACAGTGCTGTGGTATATAACTGCTGGTTTGGCATGTGTCCAATGGATCCAGGAATCTCTCTCAGCCACTTTGATGGCTGTATGTGTGGTTAGCAAGACTTGATAAGGTCCCTTCCACCTGGGTTGTAGTGGTGATATTCTGGTGAAGAATTTTATCCACACTCAATCTCCTGGTTCAAAGGGATGCAGAGCCTCTTCCAAGGGCAAGGTCTGTGTTAGGGCACTCTGTGTCCACAGCGTCTGTAGTGTCTTGTGAAGAGCTGAAAGATAAGAAGAGAGAACCATATCCCCCTTATCTAAGCTGAGGGAGTGGGGATTCAGGCCTTGTAATGTGTCTGGGGGATGTCCAAAAAGATTTTCAAAAGGAGAGATTCCTATATCTCGTCTAGGTCTCGTTCGAATGTAAAAGAGAACAATTGGAAGCATTTATGGCCAAGAGAGGTGGGTTTCTTGGCATAGCTTTCCCAATAGGGTCTTTATTTCTTTGTTAGCTTGCTCACACACCCCAGTGGCAAGAGGCAAGTATGGCATGTGAAGATTTTGGGTGAGGTCAAAGGCTTGAAATATATAAGTGAGGACCTGGGCTATGAAATGTTTTCCCCTATCCATATCTAGTACCGTGGGTACCCCAAATCTGGGCACAATATCTTTAAGAAGGTGTCTGGCTGTTTCAAGGGCTGTGGCATGGTGGCATGGGAAGGCCTCCACCCAGTGAGTCAATTGGTCCCTACATACAAGAACATAGTGATAACCATTTGGCCTAGGTAACTGTGTATAGTCCATTTGTATCTTTTCAAAGGGCTTTTGTGCCCAAGACCTCCCTCCTTCGTGGATTGCTTTTCTGGAGGTGGTATTATTTGCCTGACAAGTTTCACAGATGCTGGCTACCCTTGTTGCCTCACTATAGGCTCCAGGCACATACCATACCCTCCTCATAGCATCTACCATGGCTTGTGTCCCACAATGCCCCTTTTTTGCCCCATGGCTTGAGTCCCACAATGCCCTTTGGCAAATTAATCTAAGGAGACGGAGTAGGGCTATGGGTCAGCCATCTGGGACTCTCCAGAACCCATCCTTAAAGACTGCCCCTAATTTTAGTTCCCATTGTTCAGCTTCTCCTTTATCCAGAAATTCTGTGTAAGGTAATTCAGAGTTTATCGTTAGTGTAGGAGCCATGATGTGATGAGGTAGCGGTTCTTGTGGTATCCATTTGGCTATTTCATCTGCATATTTATTTCCTTTTGTTATTGTGGAGTCATCCTTTTGATGTGCTCTACAGTGAATGACTACCAAGGCTTTTGGTAATTGTATGGCGTCCAATAGTTGGGCTACTAATTTTCCATGTATGATTTGTTGGCCAGCTGATGTTAAAAAAAACCGTTGCTTCCACAAAGCTCCTGTTGCATGGCATACCCCAAAAGTGTATTTAGAATCAGTATATATGTTGGTAAACCGGCCTTTAGCAGCTTCACAGGCCTTTGTGAAAGCCACAAGTTCATCTGCTTGAGCGCTGTGGGAGGGAGGAAGGGGGGATGCCCAAATGATTTTGTGAAGAGAGACTACTGCAGCCCCAGCTACTCTCCTGCCTTCATGGAGGTATGAAGAGTCATCTGTAAACAGCTCGATGTCTGGGTTTTGCACTGGTGTATCTGTCAAATCCAGTCTTAGTAATTCAGCATCATGGAGTAGGTGGAGGCAGTTATGAAGAGTTTCTCCAATCTGCTCCAATGGAAGTAATGTGGCTGGGTTTAAGGTGGTACATCTTTGAAAAGTGATGTAAATAATTTAGCCTCGTATCTAGCCAGGCGCTGCTGGGTAAATGCGGGTCTGAGATTTTAAAAGGATGGCAAAAACCTCATGGGGGACCTTTAAGGTTAGATGTTGTCCAAGCACCAAATCTTTAGATCTTTTTACTATTTCTATAGTGACTGCCACAGCTCTTAAGCATGGAACTGCCCCCTTTGCCACTGGGTGTAGTGTTACTGAATAATATGCTGTTGGTTGATGTATATGTCCAAATGGTTGTGTTAGGACACCAGAAGCAATGCCTGATTTTTCATGAATAAACAAGGTAAAAGGCTTTTTATAGTCAGGGAGACCAAGTGCTGGGGTTGAAGCTAAAGCTTGTTTTATTGTTTGAATTGTTTGATCTAATGTTTTTGACCATTCAATGAGGTCAGGCATATCTTTTCCTGTATTAGTGGTCTAGCTAATTCTCCAAATGAGAGGATCCATGGGCGGCAAAAACCTAAGACTACTAAATAGGGCTCTTACTTGTCATTTTGTTTCATGCTTAAGATTGTTTGTACTCTGCTGGGTGCCAATTTCCTAATTCCTGGTGCAATGATGTACCCTAAATATGTTACTTCCTGTTTTAGATATTGTAATTTTGAAGGGGAGGCTTTATGTCCCGTCAGCCAGAGCTTTTAGTAGATGTAAGGTGTCACATTTACATGCCAACTCAGTATGAGAGGCAAGCAATAAATCATCAACATATTGAATCAGAGTTGATTGGTATGGCAAGGAGATAGAGGAGAGATCTGCCTTCAAAATTTGGGAGAATAGTGTAGAGGATTCAGTATAGCCTTGTGGCAATCGAGTCCAAGTGTATTGTTGGTCTTCCCAGGTAAAAGCAAAGAAGTATTGGGATGCCTGGTCTACTGGGATGCTGAAAAAGGCTGCACACAAGTCTATAACTGTGAAGAACAGAGCTGAAGCTGGAATTTCAGTTATTATAGTTGCAGGGTTAGGTACTATAGGGGCACGTGGTATCACATGATGGTTGATGAGTCGAAGATCATGCATAAAACGAAATATGGGGTTTCCTTCATTATCTACCTTTTCCTTCTTAACTGGAAAAATTGGGCTGTTACAGGGAGATGTACATTTCTTAAGGACTCCCTGTTCCAGATAAGCTTTTATCAGTTTCCTTATAGGCTGGATAGCCTCAGATGGAATTTTATATTGGGGAACACACAGAGGTGGTCCATTCTTTACTTTAATTGTGACTGGGGTTGCACTTTTCAATAATCCCACCTCTGTTGCATCCCAGCCCCACAGAGAAGATGGCAAGATCTTTAGATCCATGTGTAGCTCTATGTTGTTTTTGGCTATCATATGGGTGCCTTTTCCTGGAATGTTTAATGTCAGATTCCTTTCCACATTTTATGGTGGCTCCCGTTTTACATAGGATGTCCCTTCCCAAGAGGGAGAGTGGGGATTGGGGACAGACTGTAAAACAGTGGTTTAAAGAGAACAGTCCCAATTCTACTTTTATGTCATGAGTGGATTCTACAGGAATAATTTTTCCTCCAACTCCCATTATATTGTCCTGAATTCCTGGAATCACTGAGTTATGTAATTAGTGATGAAGTTGCTCCAGTGTCAAGGAGGCAGTCATATTTCTTTCCCCCTATGATCAGAGAAATCATGGGTTCCCCTTCAGGGCCATTCCTTAAGGGAATTGTCAGCCCAGTGAAGGTAGCAATGCTTTCACTGGGCTCATTTTCAGTTTCTAGCCAGGAAAACTTCTGATCCCTTCCCTGGCCCCATTGAGATCTATCATAATCTCTGTACTCATTGTTATGTGGAAAAGGGGCTGTACATGTCTCACAATGTTGGTTATATTTCTGCTCGCTTCTGTGATATGGATTATTGTTTGGCATGGAGCCTCTGGGCGAATCTTGAGGCTGACTGCGAAACCAAGTTTGTTTACAGTATCGGCCAAAATGCCCTGTTTTATCACATTTATAGCAATGTTGGCACCTATCTTGGGGCCATCCTTCCTGCCTACATTGCTAGCATCCCTGCCTGATACCAGCGGTCCTTCGCTGTACTTGCCTGGCATTATGGTGCATGGCAACAAATACTTTTAGCTCTTCATGTCTCTCTATCTTCTTTTTCCTATTCTTTTCTTCCTCTTTTAATTTATCCCTTTGGTCATAGACAAAGTTTGTGATCCTGCGCAACTCTGCTATTTCCAAGGTGGGCCAGTTAGATACAATACAATGGAAGTGATCCCTGATATCACTAGTAGCCTGGTCTACAAAGGCCGAGGCTAAAATTCTCTGGTCCTTTTGGCAGCTTGGGTCTAGGTGGGCGTATGTCACAGCTGCCTCTGAGAGATGAACCCAAAAGGTGTCAGAATTTTCCTTTTCCCTTTGGGTTGTCTTTTGAAATTCTGACCAGTTGAGGGGCTTTTCTCCTATTTCCTCTAGGGCTTCCATTGGATTAGCTTTTGCCCTTTGTAATCCCCCAGTGATTGGCATTATTGTGATCCCAATCAGGGCGCTGAGTTGGCCATGGAACTCTTGGCTGGGCAGCCTGTCCTGGGATAGTAGGTTTGTTGGCTATTTGTGTTATTTTCTCAAATAGTTTCAATAGTTCATCCTGAGTTAGGAAAACATGCAGTAATTGATTCATGCCTTCCCAGGATGGGTTGTGGCTCTCTATTATTGATTTCAGGGTTCAGATCACTGCTTGAGGGTCTGCCCTGAATGTTGGTGTGTCTTTCTTCCAAATAACAAGATCAGAGGCAGAGAAGGGAGTATGTGTCCGAATTTAGTTATATTTGTTCCTTCCTTCTCCCATTACCGGTTTGCTCAGTAGTGGAGCTATTATTTTTGTCTCAGTTTTCCATTCCAAGAAATGGGTTTCTTCCTTAGCTTGATCTTTCCCTATAGTTAGGTCTTTTGTTCTGGCTAGTTCAGCCCAGCAATACCAGTAGGATATTTGGCTGGGCTTGATTCGGGGTCTAGGCACTTTTAAAATTTTAAAATCAAAAGTACCTCTGTCAGGTCAAATCTGCCTCCTAATATCATCCCTTAGCAAAGCCCATTTTCTACATATCTTCTTTGCTTTCCTCTTATTCATTCCTGCCAGGACTGGCATCTGTTTTTCCTCCCATGCCTCAAGCAAATTTTCTAAAGGGGTATCTACCACCCTTGAGTTGCAACTTCCCATGTTTCCCCTTCTGATCTGGGGTGTGACACTTTGTTTGCAGCCGGGCTATGCATCAGTTTTCAGAAAAAAAGTCTGAAGAGGACTCTGGTTCCCTTACAGAGTATGGATGCACCTCTTTCCTTAGGGAATTCTCCGCCACCAGTTTGCAGATCCTTCTAAAAAATGGGAATCTGGGGGGACCTGCTGCCCCCAATGCAGATGAGTACGGGCCCCTCCTACAACTTCACAACTTCACAAATTCCTCACTGTCTAACTAACTAATTTCAGAAGTATGTAGAAATCCCTGGGTTTGCTCTGGGAGTTCCCCTTGTTATTTCTTTTCTTGTATCAGCCACTTCTCACTTCATATCCCACTCGGCTTATCCTTGCATCTTGCAGAAGGTCTCACACTCTGTGACCCCCCCCCTTGCTTTCCCAATCCTGCGGTCAGTGCTCTTTTTGAACTAGCAGTAGGTTGGGGTGCGGATAGAGGTCAACGGAGGAGGTGGGATCCAGCTGTCTTCCACAGGCAAAGCCCACATGCACACACACACAGCATTTTACTCTCTCTTCCACTCCCCACACTACTAGGATTTTAAATTTAAAGCGGTATTGACCTGCTTTCAAGCAGCTGTTGAGTTCAAGTCTCAAGGAGTCCCTTTACTACCCAATGCCTCCTGGGCAGGGTCTGTGGATGCTCCCCCTGGACAAAGAAGGTCCATGCAGGCTGGGTTTTGATCTCTGGACCCCATCTGGTGGCTAGGTTGGCCGGGAAACCACCAGAGTCACCAATTGAGGAAAGGAAAAAGAAGCCTTGCCTTTTTGTGTAGGCAATGTTCTTTCCCTTTGTAGATTCAAATTTCCCAGCTGGGAGAAATGCAAACTGATTTGGTTAGCTGCGTTGAAAGTCAGAATCAGTTTATTAATAGGAAGGCAGATAAGAAGAACTCTCACAGTGTTCCTAGGATTAATCTAATCTTGTGAGTAGAGAAACCTTTTTTTAATATAACCTTCAGATGCTTTGATTTTGTAAGTGTGAACCTTTGAAGTCTTTGATTTGTGTGTGTGTGTGTGATGAGTTCCTGTCTCTTGATATTGGAATCTCTTCCAGGGATATTGGTAGGAGTAATTGTTTTATAGTAGCTGTTTGTTCACTTTGTAGCTGCTTGTTGCATTAGGTTACAATATCCTGAGTTTCCTGTTATGCCTTTTGGTTTGCTTTTCACAAGTTTTTTATAGCTTGCCATCTATTTGATTTCTATGGGAAAGGATCTTAGCTACTTTGTAGGTTTTTTTCTCTGTATCTCATGCCTGTAATTTTCTCCCTTCTTTGTTGTGAAAAGTAAGTTGGCTCCAGCTATTTTAATAGCCCTACTTGACAAAGGGTGGGGGCTGTTTTCCTAATAGAGAGGGAATCGCAATTTCCAACAGTGTAAAGCCTTTCCTTGAGTTGAAGCCTTACATAGGCTTACTAACTAGCTATTTCAACCAAATTCTATGTGCATACCTACATCCACCAGAATTGAATTTTAGTAATCAGCCACATGAATTGCAGGTATAGAAAAACATGTTAAAAACCTCCATTACCCACTTCCAAGATCACCACCTACCTTTACATAGTATAAGATAAATTACATTTATTTATAGGGCTTATAGGCACCCTAATTAGCTGTCTCTGAGTAGTGTATAACTCCCCAAATACATAATTTGGGATTAAAGCAAGAAGTACACAAACAAATTTTAAAACAAATGCTATGTTGTAATTGCATATATAAAACAGGAACTATAAAAATCAAATCATCATCTGGAGAGATAGTCATAACAAATCAGTCCCCATGGCTTGATGAAATAACCAAGTTATAAATTAAGAATACAGGAAATAATTTGAATGCAGTAGGAGAATATGCTTATCACAAATGTTTCAAGCTATGAGTCTGAAGGCCTCTAATAATGCTTGATAAATACCTTTAGATACAGTATTAATTATATGTTATTTACTGCTACTTTAGCACTTATTAAAAATTCAGCACGCTTCTAAAAGCCAACCATGTAAAAGAGGCAAACTTGTACAATATTTAAAACTGGAGAGCTTGTATTTGTGGAGTTTCTGTAATGTGCATTTCATCTCTTAGAAATTCACTTAAAAGCAACTTCTCTGCATGATAATATTAATGTATGGAATCCATTACTCCTGCTGGCAAATTAGTTAAAGCTCCCAGCTCCTCAGTCTGGATAGGAGCACTGGAAGAAATGCTTACATTCAATGACAGCTAAAATATGTCTTTCAGACTTAAATAGAAAGTAATGGAGGTACCATGAAAGTGAAAAGCTACCTATTATTTTTCTTAGCTGTGGTAGTTCAGTGCTGAAGGTAATGTTTCTGGAGATGTGTTGAAGGAAGCTATTTATCATTTTACTCAGTGTAAAACAGGAGGCAATACATTTTCTGTAGCAAGGAGATAGATTTCAGTTTAATATTGGGAAACTGCAAGGTTTTTTGAGCAACTGAACAAAGAAGTCTGCAAAGAAAAAAACCCTTGCTTTGAAAAAAAAAATAGAACCTAGATCTCAGATGGGGCTTAAGCATTCCATTTGCCCATCACACTTTTAGGTATGCATTATAGTTTTGGATTTCCATCTAATTTTCTGTCTTGTAAAGTTCTATATTCCACTTTTGTACTAAACGTAATGTTCTCTGGTGGTTTGTCTCCTGGTATTTCTTGCAGGTCATGATGAAATAGAGGTGTTTTTTTAAAAAAATCCAAGATTTCTTTGAAAACACAAAATGAGATTGGCCCACAGAAATCTGGGACCAACAAAAAAATCTCTATTTCAAGATGACCTGTGAGAAATATCAGGAGACAGTATAGAACTGTACAAGACAGAAAATTACACGGGAATCCAAAACTATGATGCATAGAAAACTCTTGGTGAAGAGTGATCTAAGCTAATGAATTACTATAGAAGCAAGCATCACATTCTTCTATCTCTGTTTCCACACAAGAGAACCAGTGCAATCTAGCAGCTAGGGTTGTGAAACCAAATCCACCCTCCACCATGGAAGCTATCTTCCATGACTATCTTCCATGACTATCTTCAGGCAAGTAAATACTTTCTCAGTCCAATCTACATGTTGGTTTTCTTTCTTCCTTTAGGATGGGTAGAAGATAAAGTACTGTGTCAGCCAACTGCAACTACAGGAGGAAAGATGGGACAAACTCTAATAAAGTAATAAAAGTAATTTCTCTTTTTTAAAAAAATGAAAACATTTGAGGTGCAGGTCCAAATCTGCAGCACCCCTCTTGATACTTCACTCTATTTTGAAGGAAAGATTTAGTACTGTGATTAATCATAGAATATGTGACAAAAAATCAGACTGAGTGCTCACTTTACTGTATAATTAATACAGAAGTACATAAGCTTAAAATATAAAACAGACTATAAATTACTATGGTCTCTAGTTTTTTTTAAACTGTTTGAAAGCCAAGGTTTGCTTTTTTTGTTCTCTTCTGTGAAATAAAGAGTTTTTGACAATAATAGCTGATGATAATAGATATTATATAATTTACAACAGAAACAGAGGAAGATGAATTTTATAGATTAAGTGACAGCTGACAAGATGAACATTTCAACTGATTCTGTCAAAAAAAGCTTCAGATAGTAGAAAAAGCTAACACTTAAGCAGTCAATTTTTATCATAAGTTATGTTTCATCACAGTTGCCATGAGAAGATGTTTTTTATTAGAACATATCTCCAAATCTTTTAAATTATATCCAGGAAAGAGAAAAATATATTGACATATAAAACACACTAGCACTACAAAATGCACTGAACATAAAAATATTACATTCACAAAGGATTCACAATTCAGAAGGAACACTTGCATACACCTGAAATAATTAATAAGTACTTTGCAAGTAGCAAAGCACATGGGGATATTTAAAAATGTATATGAGCATTATTGTATTTTTTTAATCTTAAATTTTAAAAACTCATTCATTTTTTAAAGAAATGTAGGTTTTTAAGTTACACTAGATTGCTAGAGCAATCTTGACTTCCAGAACTTAGTACGATGGTCTGTAACTCAGCAGCTTTGTCGTCAACAGAGAGTTGCTGATATGCTTTTTTTTTGCAAAAATGGTCCCTGGTTTGAATGAATGATGCTGGATCACTGGGACTGGGTATGCACTGATATGCAAATATTTATTGATTGAGCACTTATAATCAGCGCAAATTCTTAAGCTGCCATCTTTCTTGAGACGTGTGACTATAAGTGTTTCCCATTTTGAAAAGTACACAGGTTCTAAAATTCCCTGGGTAATTAGCTTATCCAGTTCCT
>JANHFN010002430.1:158796-174184 GCA_032468175.1 Toxicocalamus goodenoughensis | reverse complement strand
TCTTCCTCTACATTTTGGAATCTGAGATAGAATTCTGATCTATCCATCTCCCATCTCAACATACCACTTTTATCTTGTTCAACCACCGTTAATCTATCATCAATATTTCCAATCTTCTTGTCTCTTTGTTTATCTTCTTCAATCTTTTGGAATCTCTCATCATACTTCAACATCATTTGTTGGATATTCTCCACTTTTTAATCGATTTTCCCTGTTCTTTGTTCAATGTTCTCTATTCTCTTTTCAATATTCTCTGATCTTGCTTGAATATCTTGAATTCCTTGCATAATCATCTGCAGAGTCACTTTATCTTGTCCTTTTTCTTGCTTTAACATTGTCTGCATTGAACGTGGAGAGGAAGAAGTAGAAGTTAAAGGACCAGAAGCTGTAAATCTCTTACTCATTTTAAACAATTTAAAATCTTCAGGTTCTTCTAAACCTTAATCCAATTATGGAATAAGCAATTGTAGTTCAAAATAAAAATAGTAAAAAAAGAAGAAGCCCAATAATAATACTTTTTTTAAAAAAGAGCAAATTTTCTTCAGGTTCTTGTATACCTTAATCCAATCAATAGTTAAATTTTAAAAAAAGACTTTAAAAGAAAAAAAGGAAAAAGAAAAAATTCTTCAGGTTCTTCAACACCTTAATCCAATTAAAAGATCTCAAATAGAAAAAAGTGCATAAGAATAAAAGTAAATAAAAAAAAATACCAAAAAAGGAAAGAAAAAAGAAAAGAAAGGCTTTTAAGGCTTTCCCTTTAAAATAAAAAGCAAACGTAGAGATTAGACTTCCAGAAAAAAAAGCCAAAGACAAGCTCCAAAAATGCCAAACATCCAAATAATTATTACAAAGAAAAAATTTTAAAAAAAGAAGAAAATACAATAAAGTTGGTGAGGAGGGATAGCACAGCTTAAAAAAAATAAAAAAGGCACGCTGCACTTTGTTTAATTATCCAAGGCTCTTATTATAACTCTCTTCTCCAAAGCCTTTTCCACCCCCTACATTTCAGCACCAGACTCCATCTGTTAATAGAAAGCCAAAAGAGCACCTGCAATAACACTCTCCAATGCTCTTCCCTCTATCTTATCAAATAGCAGTGTCCTTGAAAGGTAGTCTCAGTACTTTCTTTCTCAGCTTGTCTGATCACAGGGGAATAAAGTATTTTCAAGCCTCTAGTTGGCAGTGTTACAAAGTTTCTTTGCTTTCACTTTCCCCCTCCTTTCCTGAGCAGAATATAATAAAAATTAATAAGACAAAAGAAAAAGATATATTTTTTAAGAAAAATAAAATAACTAAAGGGAGCCTCTAGCCTAGAATATTACAAAATCAAAAAGGAGAAGAGAAGAGTAATTATAAACAAAAAAACCCAGTCCAGTTGCAAAATACAAAATTGTGTATTGAAAGTCCAGCAATGAGAAAAACAAAACAAAACCTTACTTTGACATTCCTTTTTAAAATCGCCGCTTAATCACTTCTGTCAAAACTTTTACAAATTCTTTCTTTCTTTTAGGGTGTCCTTTCAGATCTTAAAGTAAAAAAAAGTTCTCACCAAACCGGCACTTTCTCTTTCCATTCTCTTTCGTATCAGAGCTGTCCCAACTTCAGCAGCTTTAATGGCTGCCTCTTTGCCGCTGGCAATAAGAGCTTCTTCTGGATCTACCAGGAACTTTGCGGTGTCCCTGGGATCTACAGGATGCGCTCTTCACCTTCACCATCTCTCCGGAACGATTTGGATTCGATAGGATCGTCCAGTAGCAGAGATATTGGCAGCGATCTCAGACCTCCAAGATCGCATGCCGTATTGTCACGACGCCAGCTCCGCCCTCGGGTTTGGTTGAAGTTTCTGAGGGTGATGCAATGTCCTTAGGAGATTGAGCTCTGTATCTTAATGGGTTAATCCTATTAGTCCTGAAGGGTCATATCTTAATTCTTCACCCTGGAGCTGAGGATCTTTTGTTTTGTGGATAGGCTGGCCCAGTCTTTCTTAATGGGCACAAAATATCTGCTGGGGGCAGGGAGCTGGGGGTCTGAGTTTCTGTCTCTCTCAATATTTTTTATTTCTCTTTTAGGGGAAATATTTTATCCTGCCTTTTAAAAATATTCCTCAAAATATTTCCTTCTAGGGAGTGGGGAGGGGTGGTTTCCCACATTACAAAATAGATTTTGATTGTACTTCAGAGTATTAAAGTAGTTTATCAATACAGTGTCAAAATTTAACTTATAAGTTATCAAACAAATTTAAAATGGACATTGAAACAACTTTCACTGATATAATTTATTAAAACTCAGGGTAAAAAACCAGTTAACAATGAAAAGCAGAGTGAATATATTTTGCTTTTTCTTCTGTTGCATCATGGTGACAAGTTCAAGATTTCTGGACAAGGTTTTTGTTACCATTATTATGTGTTAAGTATTTTGTGTTTTCACTGTTGATTTTTAAACACCTGAACATTGCTTTGAGTGCTGTAATTGGAGAGAGAAAAGCCATACAGAAATGCTTTGAATGAAAATACAGATAGATGTTTAGATGGGATCCCCCTGACACAACTATCAAATCACAGACCATGCTGCCAAAACATAGATTCCAGACAGGAATTTATCTTAATTTTTACATTTTTACTCCAGGATGTCAGCACTACAATTATTATAACAGATTCTACAGCACACAGCCAAATTGGAGCCCACCTCTCAGTCTCAAGATGCTTTTATTAGCACCATAAAGTGCCTCAGATTATTGTCTTTAAATTCATTGCAATTTAGTAACTTAATCGTAGTGGTAAATAGATCCCATCACATATCAAACCAAACGTTCCGTTATTTTCAGAGAGAAAGACGGGCGACTCAATGAATTCCGTTTCATTGTGCACTTGCTATTTCTAACGTGGTTTTCTAGCCGCAGTTGTGTTGGTGTCTTCCTTTAGAGATTGTGCAGGATGGCTTTTCTGGGGAGGTAAAAAGGGATAAAAATAAGGAATAATAAAGGGAGACCAGCGGCCCCGAAGTACATCTCCGCACACAAGCCGACCCCCTCTGGCCAAAAAGCTCATCCAAGCCGGAGGTATTGCCTTGGAGCCAGTTGCCATGGTAGCAGCAGCTCTGTTCTATTATCGTCCGTCGCCATATTGCGTGCTCCCCCGGAGCCAATGGGAAAAGAGAGGCGGGATTCCAAGGGAAAGGGGCGGGGCGAGAGCAGGTAGGAGGTTCGTTTCTAGAGGCGGTCGTCGGGCGGCCCTACGGAAAGATCTGGCGTTCGAGTCGCGTTGAAGGTGGCAAGAGGAGGAGGAGGAGGGCAGAGGCATTTTCGGAGCAGAAAATCATGTTCGGGCTCTCCAGGGTCTTCGAAGACGATCCCTTCTTCCGGTGAGCAGGCGCGGCCTAGGGTGACTTGCGGTGGGACTGAGCGGGGAAGGCGGGGGCCGCGATTAGAGCGGCGGATAATTTCCGTGAATGAAGCCTTCTGGGTTTCAGCGGAGGGGGAGCCGCTCTGCGGACTAAGAAGCCAGTGGCCCCTCCGAGGACGGCCGCACCTGCCTTCGTGGCCTTTTGAGAGCCGGGCGCATCGAACTATGTATCCGTGTACGTGGGATGCGGCGTGCAGAGGATGGGCTTGCAGGGGGCCGAGGAGGAGGAGGAGGAGCAGGGACCGCCTTGCTCAATGCGCCGGCAGAGATTAAGCCGCTTTGCCCCTGATGCATGTTAGCGGGATCTAAATAAAATAGAATATTGCAGGAAGGGACCTTGGAGGTCTTCTAGTCCAGCCCCCTGCTGAAGCAGGAGACCATTTCATCCCATTTCAGACAAGTGACTGTCCAGTCTCTTCTTAAAAACCTCCAGTGATGGAGCACCCACAACTTTTGAAGGCAAGCTATCCCCACTGGTTAATGGTCCTTACTGATAGGAAGTTTCTCCTTAATTCCAGGTTGCTCCTTTCTTTGATTAGTTTCCATCCATTGTTTCTTAGCCTGCCCTCTGGTGCTTTGGAAAATAAGTTGAGCCTCTCCCTCTTTGTGGCAGTCTCTCAAATACTGGAATGCTGCTATCGTATCATGTCACCCTTAGTCTTCCTTTCTTTAAGTGGAGGTGCAACCCCCCACCCCACCCCGGCCTTTCCTTCACTTGGTGATTTTTTGAGCTTTGGACTGCATGTCTGTGTATTTGTGCATGTGCTTGCAGATAGGTATATTAGCAAAAGGCAGACTTCCCCTTGGTCCACAGGCCAACTCCCAAAATGGAGAGGATTAGAATTCAAAGTGGTTTTCGTTCTCCTTCCCACCATCGGAACTGACGAAGCTTCTTGGATGAGAAGCAAAACATTATCTTCTTCCTTAAGTTAAAAAAACAACAACAGTCCAATTGCCTTTTGAAAAAGCACCTTTGAGACAACTATGACTTGAATGACTAAGAATCTCCACAGACATTTTCGTTCTGTTTTGAAAGATGTTGGAATTTACATAGGCTGAAATGGGCATTTGAAGCCCCTATGTTTAAATAGATACTCTGAGTCTTAAAATCCAGCTGCTGACCCCCCCAAGGCAAGCAAAACTGTAGGCTAAATTTCTCAGGATCCCATGAGGCTGCAAATTGAATGATGGTAGGCCAAGTGCAAACCATACATTTTGCACCTTTGGTGTAAGTCAGAAGGGGCTTTAGGCAATGAAGAGCCTACTAACTTTCTAGAGGCCTCTTCATGTCTGTTTTGAAGTAAGCATCTCTGAGGTACATAGTGCTTATTTGCATATAATTGTATATAGAATGTAACTTGGTTTGCTCTTCTGCAACCTTCCCAACTTTATGAAACTGCCATTGACCTTCTTGTATGGAATGAGAGAAAGCTACTCTTGCTGCGGCATGTTGGAGTTCCCTTGCAGATGTTTCACTCTCGTGTTTAGATTTCTGGCTTATATTTTAGTGAGCAATGTTCTGAAACACCACCAAAATAATAACATTTATTTTTTTTAAAAAAAACTCCTTGTGGCTTAGATTTTGATTATTACATTCTGAAAATTCAAAGATAAAATTGAATTCTTATATGTTGTGCAAAAAAGAGGCAAAGTTTTTTGTTATATTTTAAAATAACTCCTTTTATTAAAATATTTCATTAATTTTGCTAAAAGTATTTGGAATTCTCAAAGTTTTTGCTGCTGCTTCATTTATGTTGAATGATCTATTTTTAAAAGTCTGTTTTTAGCTCAGAATTTAAATTTTTACCCTGTAACAATAATCATTGACTCTTAATAGAGAGTTAGCCGTTGTGTACTTCGGTAATGTTATATTCTGCTAAATGCTCACTATATACAGACCTACTGTAAGTATGAATCCCATTAGAAACTTTGTTTAGTATCAAATTGTAAAAGTAACATTTTAACATCTAAACTGCATTTAAATCTGTTTAAAACTAGATTCCACTAATTTATGTTCATGTAAGCTTTTTGCTTTCACAACAAAGCTTACATGAACATAAATTAGTAGAATCTAGTTTTACAACAATCTGTGGAATCTGCTTTCACAATAAATCATAGCATCAATGACAATCCATTGTCGTATTTCTGAATATGGGTTACTAATTGTTTACAAATATTCTTAAGTTGAGTATTTATAAGCAGTCCTGAAGACTTTTACCATACTTGGAATTGTATGGTGATGAAACTTTTTATCTGTATGACCTGCTTTAGCCAAAGATAATTTTCAGATGCCATTTTTTATTTATCATTTGAGTACTCAGTCAGAAAATAGTTTCTAGTTATTTGAGAAACTGCCTGTCCACTGTAGTTTCCTGCAGTTGTCCTGTTCTGAGTCCCATTGATCAGTGTCTTTTGTGGAACTCAAGAATTGGGCCTTCTCGTCCTAATACCTCCTTTTGGGAACAACATTCCTCAAAATTCTTATTAGCTCCCCCCCCCCCGGGACTTTATTCAACATGCCCTCAAGACCAGCTATTCTCCCAGGCCCCAGATTACAGTAGATGCTGACTTTAAGTGCTTTGATTTTAGTTTGACTAGTTTCTCCAGTCTTTTTTAGGTTTTGTACCATTGTATATTTTATTGTTCTTTTGTTAGTTTCCAAAAGTTATAATAAATTCAGTTGTTGTGTATTTCAAAGAAATAATACATACATGCACATACACACATGCATATTAAATTTTATGGATTAATGTAATATCTATACCCAAATCAGGCTTCTATATTAATCTGGCTCATTTCCAACTTTTTCTAGGAGCAGTATGTTTGGCTATTAATTTTGCAGTACTGTAATTTTTATGCTTAAGGTACAATTGTATGTTAGTTACAGATTGTATGTAAGCTACAATTACACAGTAGTTATACAACTTTTGAAATCAGAGGACAATTTTACTCAATGTCAGCAGCTATTTTGATGGCTCTGACAGGGTGTTAAGACGTTATGTCAGTTTTGTTGCCAACTTCTAATGTAATAAAATCAGTGGCATTAATCCAGAGACTTGCATGCTCAGACAGGCTGTTTCCTTGGTATTCATCCTTTAAAAAAAATGTGTTTAGTCAACATGTAGAAGTCAGAAAGTAACTTGGTTTTTTTTTAAAAAAAAGATTAGTAGACTGAAAATGAGCAAAGGCACATGTGACTCCACATTAAAGAAACGTAGGTTGTTGGGTTAACCCATCGTGCTGATCAAATCACTTTTGCAAGCGATATTGAAAAGGAGGACAATTTCCTATCATTCTTGCTGTTGTCCATGCACCTTAAAGCTCTGCTCTAAAAGTTGGAGAACCACTAAACTCAGTTCCAAGAGGCAAGTGGAAAACATATAAAGGAGAAGAGACGGAAATTCCACTGGACAAATAGATGCCCTCATACACAATATTGAATGAACCCTACTGTTGTGGATTCATTGTGAGTAAGGAGTACAATACTGAGAAGAAGAACCATTCTTATTGGAACTTTCATTGTGTGCCTCCTTTAAAAGAAATAGGGACCCCAACAATGGAGAAGGAAAGGTTTTCATAAAACTTTGAGGTTTGAAATCCTAGAAATCTGATTTGCTATTCAGTTTGAGTAAACTAGGCAGGTCCTTGTCGGTATACTTGGGATGAGTTCAATTGTTAGATAAAATGACCTTTTAGAAGAGCAGCATCTCTTCTTGTGGAAGGAGGTGAAATTTTAAGGATGGAACTGACTGGGGATAAAACATTGGGGTTTCTTTAAGTTGCAATTCCCTTGTATGGGCTACTCTCTTAACTAGTGAAGGGACTTCTATTCTTTGATTCAGGGAACTTTATCTGAGGGCAGGAAGATTCAATTTGGGTCTGATGGGATTAGGTAGCAATAAACTGAGTTTGACCCTGATCACATCTAAAAAAAGGGTGGAAAAGGGTACAGCCTCCATTTTGTTTGTTAGGTTTATTTTCTCTACCACACTACATTAGCCCTTCCAGATTGTGTCCCCAAACTTCTAAACCTCTAATTATACTACATCTGGTTTCCTTGTAGTATAATTATCATCCCATTCTTCTTATTTCTTTGAATTTAAAAATGCATAGCATGCATTCCCTTGAGCATTTTGGGAAAAATATAAGCATGGCATGGAGAAGCAAAGCAGGTGTTTATATTCGTATAAATGAATATGCTGGAAATTTGGTTAAATGTAACCAAGAGTTAGATATTGTTATAATAGGTAGTAGTGGGTATATATACACATATTTTTTAAAAAAAATAAAATATAGTGTGGGGTTTGCATGACATTAGACATAGTGACTGTCAGAAAATGTTTAAATATAAATACTAATTCTCATTTTTGAGAAGTACTATTTTGCATTCTGTAGATCATGCAAATTGCTAGCACTACTTCACTATGGGAGTAAGTTCTAAAATGGTAAACTAGTATAAAAGCTTCCTCTGCCTCACAAGGAGAGGATTGGAATTGACAGTCCAGAAATACTGTCTAGGATAAAATTGGTTTTATAAATGTCTCCTTGATTACACAGCTGTTCCTGGGAAGCTTTACTAGATCTCAGACTGTTTTCTGGTCCTGCCAACTTTTTTCCTGAATAGTGTAGACAGGTGCAGAAGCAATTTTCCTTCTGCAAAAGGCTGCCCTATTTTTGTATAGTCCACTACTGGGACAGAATGCTGTACCAAATCAATGTTCTAATAACTTTTTTTATAGAAAACGCTATAATATAAAATTAAAATATCAAATGGCAGCTAATATATGTATAAGCGCCACCAATTAAAACAATGTTCTATATTTCAATTTAAGTAATGTATTGGAATTCACTGATGTAACTTGTATTAGTATATTGCAAGGAAAATATACTCAATATATTGCAGCAAAATATACCTTTCATTCTGTTGATTTTGAGAAGTCAAATCTTCTGTCTTTGTAATTGAATGAACTTATGACAGTGGATACATAGATCATGCACGCTCCCTGTTTTACTGATTTACTTGTTTTAAATATTCTGTCTTTTAATCTTTCTTGGGTATCATAATGTAACATGCAGCAGTTAACTCTGAAAAACAATGTGATCAGTGAAAACTATGTAAACTCTCTGTAAATAGTGGCTTTTGTTATATGTTGTATTTGAGAACTTTGCATGTTCTCTAATGCAGAGATAAATATTTTCTAGCTATCCTATTTTATTTTCAGGGATACATTTACTGCCCATAATGAACATGTACAACATTTATTTTCTGAACCTTTTGGGCGAGATCCATTTCTTTCAATTGAAGACAGACAAGGGGGTATACATCACAGAGGACATCCCAATTCTCAAATGGCCTTGAGAGACAATGACAAGGTATGTCTTTCAGATAATGTCAATTTCAGCTTTACTACTCCTGTGTGTGAGGCGGGGGGTCATGTTTTGATGGAAAATATGGAGATTACAAAATTCTTACTTGATTTTTAGTTCTAAAGGATTACATTGATTTAAACCATTATTTTAATTTTGAATCCTTTTCTTTTCTCACAAAGTGAGATAACTGAATCTTTGGAATTTATGTTCTACTTTAATACTACAGGGGTTGAAGGACAGTGCTAAATTCTGTAACCTATGCATTGGAAACTGATATAGCTTACAGCAGCAGAAACTGTCATTTGCAAGTCAGAAGGGTAACTGCCAGATTTTTTTTTATTCTTACATTTGTACTCAGGGACATCCTTTGAAATAGAAATACTCCATCTGCCTTCTAGGCTAGAGTTACTCCTTTTTTTCCTAGATATAGAAAGATCACTATGCCTTTGGCCTTTTGCTGTTTTGCTCTAATTATAATTGTGGGATTATATACCTGTAAGAAAAGTAAATAATACATGTGATGCTTCTCCAACTTTGTTTTTTTATATTAAATAGCTGTTTAATTCCAGAAAATACTATAAATATGATACATAAATGTGTCTAGAACAATACCTGCAATTTATCTGGCTCTTAGTTGTCATTAAATGACAATAACAAAAATCCAAATGTCTTTGCTGGTATGCACTTAAATAATATTATTACATATGCATCACTGTCCGGGAATGAATGAAACAAATTATTTAGCAGTGAAGTCTACTTTTTCGGTGGATCAGAAATGTTGGAGCCTTCTAATCTAACTAAGTTGGGAAGGACAATACAATAACATCCATTTTGAATTGCTCTTAGTATGAATGGACTGTAAATCAGTTGTTAGGAGCACAGAGTTGCTTTTATGAGTTATTTCTGATTAATCATCTCTGCTGACAGATTGACTTTGATCAGTTTAGCAGAGAGGCAACTTCACTCCTTCCTGAAACCATGTGCTCATCTTCAAAGGTCTATTCCAGAGAGATGCCCCAACCTCAGGAGAAGATTTGAGGAATGGAGAAAAGGGCAAAGAAGCAAGAGGGATGCGTTGAGTCAAAGTCCATGATGTGTATTAACGCTACCAAATTGGATTTTGCTCAGCATCCAGAAAGAAAAAATTCACAGATCTTTAATTGAGATAAAACATTGTTGGTACATGTTGTCATTGTAACATTTTTGCCTGCCTTTTCAGTTGGAAATGACACAAATTTATTTTATATGTTTTCACAAGTCAACTCAGTTTCCTCTATAATTAAATTTAATTTTGGTAAGGCTTTAAAAAAGTATACATCAATTATCATTACATCAGCTCAAAGCATTTTATAGTCAAAGCCTTAATAACATGTTCCTATAAACATTATGTTAGTTTATAAGATTTGGAAGAATTGGCAAAATAGGCTAAACTGTCACCAGCATGGAACAGGCAGTTTTGGACAGTCTTGCCTAACATGTAACATGCATGTTTTGTCTGGACTGAAACCCAAAACATACATGTTCTGGGCACAGGTGTTCCAAGGTGGGAAGAGTAGGAAAAAAGGGAAAGCTATTGATGGAAGAAATATGTGTGGCTAAAGGAAGCTAAGATATAGAAAAAGGATACAGGAAGATTGGGAGATGTGCAGGGACACAACAATATGGAGAAAGTGACCTTGCCCAGAATATTCCCACCAAACTTCCTTGCCACAATATGATAGATCATAGAGCTAACATAGAAAAAAACATTATTTTATGCCTATCCCTATAGATTCTGTGGGAATCTATATCATTATTTTTAAAATACATGTCATATGTTTAAAGTATCTTGGCATTTTGATTATTATATTATACATATGATTTCATGCTCCCAGACAAATGCATTAATTTTGTGACTCTGATATTTTGTGTTATGATAAGGGCACTGAAGAGCATCTCAGCCTTTCATAAAATTATGACAGAATGCAAACATGACTGTGGCTATATTAAGAATGCTATTCTTTCTCAGGAATTAGGGGAGGGGATGAGATCTGCTATTGTTTTGATGAATACAGTCATTCAGAAGCTGAATGATGGATAGCATTATGCAGCCAAAAAGCTATCTATTATAGGAAGTAGAATTCTTCTAGTGATGGTAGGCTATAAATCTAAATTTGCACAGACTTTGCATTACTACATTAATTTACCTAAAAAATTACAGGGTTCTATGTTGCTATACAATTCTTTGCTTTCCCCCATTTTTGAACAAAGGAAGCCTGTGCTGTTTCCAAGGATTATGGTGCTTTTGTGCATTATTTGGTTTACTACATTTCTTTCCCTTAAATCAGCTCAACATTTTCACACACCTGCACAGCTGCCACCACACTGGGCTCTGAGTCCAGTGCAGATGCCGATCTGTGCCAGGCTTGAAGCTGCCTCTGATGATGCTGATCCAGGTGCCGATCTGTGCCAGGCTCTGAGCCGCTGGTGGCATGGCAGCAGCGGTGGGAGGTGTGAAAATGGGAAGCCCCCAGCTGTCCTCCCTGATGCACTTTGCACTCTGCTCACCTCTTGCTCGTCCACCTATTTGGCTCTCCGTCTGGCCACTCATGGTGAGTTGTCCGTGCAGCACGTTGGCCATGTGGATTTGTCCTGTGGCGACTTGGCACCTGTGAGTTGGCAGAGGCATCTTGGCGGTAGTGAGTTGGCAGCAATGAGCTAGCCACGGTGAGTTATGCTAGACCCATGGAACAATCATTTCCTCATATTTGTTGTGGTAATATTCTCATTGGGCTTAATCACAGTAGTTTTTAAAATACCCTTTCATTAAGAAATTAGATATTAATATTTTCCCAAAAAGTATACACTGGCTTTGGCAAGTTGATTGCCTTCAGACATTGTTGAATACAGATTCCATATGTTCTAGTTAGCTACCATTAGAGTTGCTGGAAACTGCTTATACTTTGACAGCAGATTATTGCTACTGCTAAGTTCCTAGCCCATGTATAAATAAAAAAATTAATATACTCCAATATTTCATAGGTACTAGTAGAGTACCTGGAGTTATGCCTAGGCCTCAGTATATGCTCCATGTAAATTCTCCAGTTTGATTGTGTGTAAGGAAAATTTTTCAATTGTATGATTAAAATTTGTATCTGCTTCAAATTTTAATTGTAGAAGTCAGTTATGCTATGTAAAATGAGTTTTTTTTAAAATATGGGATGAGGAGAATATAACATGAAAGTAGAAAGGAGTAGAGGTAAGAAGTGTATGCTTTGCAAGGGAATAGGCGGAGATAAATGAGTCATGAGATAGAAAGAATAAGCCATAAATGAGTAGAATTGTTGAGTGATTCTGCTTGTGAACAGGGATCTTGTAAGAACATTGTATATAAAGTACTGTCAATTTGCTGAAAACATGCGGAATGACCAGTATAAACACGTTTTTCATGTGATGCTTTTAGTATAACTATCCTTCACCCATGTTTTTGGACATTCTGATGTACTTCTAATTTATTTTTTAAAGGATTTATAGACTGCTTCAGTTGTATAGTGGCATACAGCATTCTCCTTACATAAATATGTTGCTTCAAACAGAAGATTGGCTGTGCTATCTCTATTCAACTTTCCACAACTACTCCTACTAATTTCTTCTGAAGTCTCAGTCTGTGTAGTCATTTAGTCTGACTGATAGTTTTTGCATCCAGTCATAGTTAAGTCTGTTCTCTGTGTTGTGAATGTACCTGCATTCAGTAGTATCTATAGCCTCATCTTTTTATATGTGTACTGGCAAGTAACTTATTCGTGGTGGATTTATAAGCCAAAATATTCTGTATATTGTGACAGATTTACTCAATATGTCTTTTCAATGACCTTTGAATCTGCTGACATTGTTAGGATTCCATGACTATTTTTGTATTTTACATAATTTTGATTTTACGACGTAAGTTGCTTGCCTGCAGACTATTTCCCTTATTTATTTTAATTGTTGTGATCGGCAATTTTTCTCAGCTTGCTATAATTTATTAATTAAAATTTATGCCTTGAAGAGGAGCAAGTTTGTTGATGTATTCAAAGTTTCTTTTTGAACTGGCTAATCTCCACTGAATCTACATGGAATTGAATATTTGGAAACATGAGTGATGTTTATAGTGCTTAACTTGATACTTCAAAGCTAGTTAAAAGTTTTTTTAAAGATAGATATAGAAGCTTAAAGTATAATCATTCATTAAGCATGTCTATTTCAGTTTGAAATTAGATGTGGCAGAAGCTGCAATGTTTGTTCATATACCAAATGAAAGTATAGTGCAAGTTGTAACTATGATTTGAAAAGAAGCACATTGATGAGAGCTGATAACTTTCCCTTCCTTCACACCTGGCACAAAGCAAACTGCCTTCATGAATGCCCTAGGAGTTGTTCTGTCCCATGGTGTCTGAATTCAGATGAAAACAAAAATGAAACTTGGCTCCTGGATTATAAGAAGGGTGGGGAGATCTATTTGTTTGTTTGTTTGTTTCTTCAATTTCTATGACCATCCATTTTAATCAATGACTCTAGTCTAGGATGCTTACTATTCAAAACTTATATGTTACTGTTAAAAATATTTGAAAATATTTGAAAACATTTTAAAACAATAAACAATAAAACCAATACAAACACCCAAAACATCCAAATTAAATACACATAGGAGCAAGATACTTGGTCAGTTAGCAGTATGACCAGTAAATAGGATCCTTGACACATTTGAACGAACACCCAGGCCTGGGAACATAGCCAGGTTTTTAGGACCTTACAGGTTTGGGGCGCATTCTGATCTTTGAAGGGAGGATGTTCCATAGAGTTTGGGCTACTGCAGAAAAAGCTCATCTTCTATCTCCACTAGCCAACATTCTTCGACTGACAGGATATGCAACATATCCATTCTACTCAATCTGGTTGGAAGGGTAGAGACTCTTGAAAAAAAAATGTGATTCTATCAGGTACCCTGGACACAAGCCATATAGTGCTTCCAGCATCTTGAATTGCATCCAGAAACACATCAGTAACCAGTGCAACTCACATGTGTGTGCTATGTTATGTGTGCTGTGTATTTGGCACCATCTGCACAGTTGCATTCTGCACCTGTTGAAGTTTCCAAACAGTCTTCAAGGGCAGCCCCATGTAAAGGGTGTGATTGTAGTCTAACTTGAAGGTTACACGGACATGAGTTACTGTAAGCAGGGTCCTCCCAGTCCAGGTATAGGAGCAACTGGCACATGTGAAGGTGTGCAAAAGCCCTCCTAGCCACTTTTCCACCTGTTCTTCAAGCAGGAGTCACAAGTCCAGGAGGACACCTAGATTTCACATTGGGTCTGTCTGGGATTGCTCAACCCATCCAGAATCAAAGTTGGAACAACCTTGTTGGGAGGGGGGAGCGTTGTCCAAATACTCACAACACTTGGTCTTGCTAGGATTGTCTCATCCAGTCCCCAAGACCCTGGAATAGTATGTCCACGGCTTCACTCAAGAGAGGCCTGGGGTAGAGATATAAAGCTGGCTGTCATCTGCATACTGATGATATCTCACCCCAAACCGATGGATCATCCTACCCAGCAGCCTCATATAAAAGTTGAATAGGAGAAAGAACAAGAGTGCTGAGGCAGCCCACAAAATAAGGGGGCAGGCTAGATCTTTCTCCCTCTATCAACACTGACTGGAACCGGCCCTGGAAAAAGGAAAGCCAGCACAGAAATTGTTCACCCTCAGTTCCCTGAGCTGGCCCAGAAGGATTCCACGATCAAGGCTATTGAATGCTATTGAGAAGTCAAGAAGAACCAGGTTGGATGCACTGCCTCCACCCCACTCCGGCCAGAGGTCATCCATGAGTGCGATCAGTGCCATTTCAGTCCCAAACCCTGATCTGAACCACAAGAAAAGGGACCAAATAATAATCCTCATCCAGGGTTCTCAAAAGCTACCATGTGACCATATGCCATGAAACAGTAATAGATTCATGATTTTCCTATCCCAGTTGTTAAATTGTTCCCTATTGCCCCTTTTATTTAAAGAGGTTGTATGGATGATCTCTTTGCCCTCACATTTTTCGTGTTCAAGATTGATTTGGAGAATTTCTTGATTTTAATCTATGAAATGTGTATCCTTCTGCAACAATTATTTTGCAGCAATTTACATAAGTTGATATTTTTCTTACAGGCGATGAGCTGTTCCCTTATGCCCTTTAACAGTTTTGGTGGCATGGTTAGTATACAAATACAACACACATTTAATCTGAGCATGCCTTTGTTCCCCTTGAATTTTCTAAACCATAATAATTTTTAAACCAAGCAACAATTTTGAATGAACTGGTGCTTCTCTTTCAGGGATCAAGTTTTCCATTTATACCCTTTGGCACTTTTGGTGGCATGGTCAGTATACTAACAACAAAGATTGCTAAGATTTGGTGCTATGGGCATTGTGCATTAGCATTTTTGTTACTTTTCATTTTCATTTTTTTCTTTTTGTCCAGAAATAAACCTTACATTTATCTTATTTTTTCTTACTTATATATTTTTTTCACTTTGCTAAGTGAATCCTTTTTAAAAAAAATGCTATATATATTTATATTATTATTATGAAAAATAGGATATAACCCTTCCAAT
>JANHFN010002430.1:117199-127626 GCA_032468175.1 Toxicocalamus goodenoughensis | reverse complement strand
TAGGCGGCAGTACTCCACCTTGAGGAGGCCCTCCCTGTGGGCCCGGACCGGGCGGCGGGAAGAAGGCAAAAGGCGTTTAAGAGCTTAACCTGGACATTTTGAGAGTTAGCTCTCCTGGTAAGAGGAAGACAACGGATGTATCTGTTATCAGAACAAGAGACAGGTGGAAAATCAGGCCTCCTATTTGAAAAAGAGACCTGCATAGTTTATGGAGGAAAGAGATGCAAGAATCTTAACATTGATTTCACCATAAATAGATCTTGAATTTGATATACTGGAGTCATCTGAATTGTTCTGTAGTAACTACTTAGCTTTTCAAGAAATGAAATATCTACCAAAACTTCCTAATTTCTTGTGCTCTTGTTTAATTGGTTTCTACCAAGCTCTGTCAGGAGAAGCTTGACAAGGCGTTATATTTTCAGGCTTTAAAGATGCTCACTTTAGTAAAGTAACAGGCATTAGAATCTTCATTCGCCAACTTCAGATATGAATCATTGGCTCCCATGATTGATAAAAAGTATCAAACCATAGGACTGAGCAAGCCTAGGTTTAGTGGGTCAAATTTTGAGTTTCTGAACTGGCTCTTTTGTTTCAGTTCAGCCTCCTTTATATCATAGACCAAGGGTGTCAAACTTGCAGACCAGATATATCATGCTCTGGTCATGCCCACCCCAGTTTTAGTGAAGGCGGGGAAAATCATGCTATGTCACATGATGACAATATGACTCGAGTTTAACACTCCTGTCATAGGCCATTAAGGTAGGATATCTTGCTCTAAAACCCACATCCCCTCCGTTGATACATTCACGAGTCCAGCCATGTTCTGAGCTGAAGCTGAGCTCATTCTTCAACTTCTATTGTCTTCTTGGTCCTCTGTTCAACTTACTGAATCCCCAGGACTATCTGTACAACCCAAAGGCAATTCCATCAAGAAGAAAGGGGTAATAAATGTATTCTGAATAGACTTAGCTACATCTTGAGAAATGGAAAAAAAAAACCTCGGAGAATTTTTTTTGTTTTTGAAATGAACATACACCCAATTTAAAAGATAAAGAACTTATTGCCAACCATGGTGAATGAAGCAATGTTTCTGCTATATTTTTCATATGCCAAGATTCAGATGTTTGATTTGGTGGGACAAATGGATACAAACAATTGTTAATAACGAAGTATAAATGTTGTGACACTTTCTAGCTTGCAGTAAGAAGAGCAACACTCAGTAAGACCTTCACACCTGTACTGCTTGGAAGTGCTCTGAAGAATAAAGGGGTGCAACCTCTATTGGATGCTGTTCTGGCATATCTCCCAAATCCATCAGAAGTGCAGAATTACGCATTATTGAACCAGAAGTAAGTACTAAGAATGAATAGAGGAGAAAACATATTGTATTTGATATGGTTCCACTTCAGATGGGATTTCATGGTTGGGAATCTGGGAATTTGTAATTCTAGCTCATCTGGGAGAGCACCAAATTATGATCTAGTTTTCATAGACCTTTTCCTAAACAAACAAACATCACTCTTTGTTTATATACCACTGTACCTGGGAGATGATAGAAACTACATAAAGCAGTGTGCTTTCTTCTTGGATTTGGACTATTAATATTGCTTAAATTGAAATATATTAGTCCAGTTATCATTGACATTCATACATCTAAAACTATTTTCCTACTCATATTTTGGGGGAAGCTGTATTAAATTTGAAATCAGTGTTAGGGCATTTGATGAATAAGTGGGTTAACCATTTTCCTGATAATGAAGAAATATGCAGACGTTTGGATCTAGTAATGTTTTATAAAAAACACTGTTTTATTTTCTCAGGCTCTAAGAAGCCCATGGCATAGAATCACTTATTGCAATGCTTTGTTTCACAAAATCAGTTTCCTTGGCACAGAGACAATCTTTTTATGATATCCCAGGCATCTTTATAGAACATCCTACCCTGCCTGCAAATTGACAGCATGGCATGATCTTGTTTCTACCAGCTGCTCAAAATAAGAAAAAAAATTAAGAGTCTAAAATTCCAGGCAGTACTGTAGTACCTATGGTCCTCCTCTCTTTTCTCTTAAACATAAAACTAAACTATACATAAGAGATACCCTTACCATCTGTAGTACTGCAGAATTTCTTGCCTACAGATAGGTGATATGACCTGGACAGCAGGAAATAAGAAAGGCTAGATTTGTCACCATCTTTTTTAAAAAGTAAATTTGAGATCCATTAGCATTGTGGCAGATCCAGATTTAAAGCATGCTGGTGACCGAAATTCCAAACTGGTCCCAGTTTAAAACTGAAGTAGCTATTACCAAAACCTGGAAAACCCATCCAAAATACCTATAAAATCATGTCCTGAGCTAGTAGATAATCAGTGTAGCCTATAGGTGGAGACAAATAAAAAAACTGAATTGCTCATGGTGATTGAGCTTAGTGATAAATTAATGAAGAGGGATATATGGAGCTTTGGATTGGATTCAGAATGTGCTGGAAGATAAATGCAACACCACCCTTGATTCATTAAAGCAACACATTGGACTTCTGCTGAAGTCATACCCTCCTGGAAACAGATGCAGCTGCTTTAAGGAATGACAAGCAGGTGTTGTATTTATGACGCTGTATGATTTGAAGCAGCCCTTCTGAATCAAATCAAGCATTGCACAACCCATTCAAACAGCCATATCATCTGCTGTTGCAATGGTAACTAGTATAGATGAAGCTTTTTATAATAGTTCATTATTGGCCAAGAGAGTAGATTACATTAAACCTCCTGAGTTGATGTTCTTTCTGTGAGTTACAGTGTAAAGCACTTGTAGATGTGTACAAAATGAAGACATTATTTTGGGAAGGCATCTGCAAAACACTGGCTTTATAGTTTTTCATTGTTCTTTTAAATGCAGGATCTGTCAATAATTGGTGTCGGTTGACAATGCTTCTTCCATACCATTTCCAGCTCTCTTATGCTACCATTGTCCAACTCCACAGAACCTGATAGTCCAAGCTACATAGTGCTCAAATGCTAATTCTTTATCTTACATAGATCTTCATAACTTGTGATAATGTGCATTAAGTTACTATGTACATTAAAGCTCCACAACAATGATAAAATACTTTTAAAATACTGGCATTTAAACTAAATTTTATTTTGCTGAAGGGATAGTCCGGAAAAATCCAGGATTTTGCTAGGTTATTCCCGAGATGATTCCCTGCCATTTTTGGGCCTGGCGTTTAAACTTGAGGTAAGTTTGTATTTTTATTTAATAAAATACTTGCAATGATCAGAAAGGTATTTCCTCTATGAAAATCAGTGTGGCTGTTATACCTACTACTGTAGATGTTTAAGGATACATTATATTGTTTTGAGTGAAAGTCTTAACTTTTTTTTTTAACCCTCTGAGCTTTTGGGTTTTGCTACTTCCAGGCTGGACGTTTTGGGCAGCTGACATATATTCGTGTTTATCAAGGGATGCTAAAGAAAGGAAGCTATATCTATAACACCAGGACTCAGAAAAAGACACGGGTACAAAGATTCGCCCGCATGCATGCAGACAAGCTGGAGGTGAGTGAGGTGTTAGGACATGTCATTTCCAATTTATGCAGCCCTTTTTTTTTTCAGAAAGTGAACTTTCCTCCCTAATTAGCAGAAATAACTCAGGATGCTGTAGCATTGAGTCTGTTATCAAAGCAAGGATATTGAAGGCAAAAGTCCCTTATCTGCACAGTGGGGACTCCATTCTTATAACACTCACCTTACATTTTCTTTTCTAACTATGTGGAATATTCTCAGTTTCTCCTCTGGTCACTTCTGTCCTAGAATAATAAACAGCAAATGCGCTGAAAGATGGGAACCACTTTACTTTCTCTTGGTTGTCTTCTCCATTCTTGTTTTGGTTCTGATCAAAAAGAAGGATACCTCTTTCTAAGCTATTCCCCGGTGTAAATAATATATATTATTTTACATATATATTGTAGGCAAAAGATATTCCAAAATGTAGAAACACAAAAGGAGCTGTATATTATGTTTGGGGTGTAAGATTCTTTTGCTCTAATTTGGATAGTTGCTTTTTTGGTGCCTCAGTTGTTCTCCATGGAAAGGAATGATCCAAATACACTTTATCTCTCAGCTGAATAGAAGAGGAGGAACAGGTGATTCATCAGAGAGTTTATTTATTTAACAGAGCTTCCTGCTGCTCTAGAAAATCAGTTGATGCTTCCTCAGTGATCATCCTCTTTTTCTCAAGGGGAGTTCATCACTTTCCAAGAGAGTCTGTTCCACTATCCAGTCTCCATTAAAAATATGGAGAAGTTGCCTATCTAAGAGTATGACCCCTTGAAGACCTAAGAATTATCTTCTGCCTGGTTTGTTCTGTTGTATCCTGTGCTTCCCCCCACTCCAACCCTGATCTGGGCCAATGCATTCTCCACATTCTCTTCTTTATGGCTCCCCCGCCTTTTTTTTGCACATCAAATAAATGGAACACCTTTCAAGAAATAGCAAAAGTCTGTTGGTATGCAAGACCATTTTCATCTAAATTGCTGGGCCTTTACAAGGAAAAAAAGGAGAGAGGAACAACATTTATGTGAATAGAAGAGTGTAAACATAAATTTAAGAAGTACCTTGTACTTTGGAAAGTATAAATAGAAGAATCTATAATTCTTCCCCTTAATAGGGATCTCTCTTAACTTAGTTTAGCTTGAAGAGTTTGTTTCATGAACCCGGGATGGTAATTAACCTTTCCTTGAAATTGTTTTCCTTGTGTAAACAACCAGCTTTTCACCTGTTGGGAATTTCTTGCCATTTTTTCAATCTTACCAAATTTTCTGCTGATAAGCAGATAATTTATGATAGGCTGAAGACACCATGGCAGCCAGTTTATGGATCAGGTCACCATCTCCACAAGGCAAAAGCTTTCTAAGATGGCCCATAACAGGGTTTCAAAATGCATGATGTACCCACTAGCAAAATCATCTAGATTCTTTGATATAGTAGTACATTGTTTCATTGTTCTTGAGAAACAGTGCATTTACTTATGTAAATAAATTTAAAATTCTGAAATTTTATTTCATGCTTAATTATGTATGTTTTTCTTTCTATCTTTCTATCTATCCATCTATCCATCCATCCATCCATCCACCCACCCACTAAAATTAGTGGAGCCAGTTTCTGTTTATTAAGGTTATAGTTTGCCAACAACATCTCATGCCACATACCTAATATAATATCTAAAACATAGTTTTATTTTGCTAGGATATGGATGAGGTTTACGCAGGGGATATCTGTGCGTTTTTTGGCATCGATTGTGCTAGTGGAGATACATTCACAGAGAAAGACAATACTGACCTTTCTATGGTAAGTTTATATATATATATTATGTTTCACTCAGGTCTTATATTTCTATCATGTGTCTCAAAATTTGGTATATGAAGTTCTTGTATTTCAGCTTTCATTTGAAGAAGCTGTCCTTCCTATTAAACATTGTGTTCAATTGATTGCAATAGAGTGATATGAAAGGTGTAGCATTCTGCAGATGTACTTTTATAAGGTGAAAAAAATGAAGTCTTGTGAACTTTTATATATGTGATTTATTTTATACATTTTAATTAAGGCAGGACTGTGTGAAAAAGATTCAGTGACAAACGACTTTTTCATTGACAGGTAGTAGTAAAACTAGCCAATAAGTTGCACAGCTGTAATTACAACAAGATGGAGGCAAAAGAAAGAACATCATTTTCCATCTGCAAGCATTATTGCTATATTTAGTTCTTGAATATATATACAACAGTAATTCTATTATTAACTCATATATGCTGCAGATTTGCAACAAACTTACGGTTAGTCATGAATGTCCCAGATTCTGCAAATTGCTGTGTCCTATTTATTTCTCCAATGACTGCCACAGACTTGTTTTAAGATACAAGTTTTGTCCTTGTTAATGAACAGGCCTGACATAATTTGTTTTGGCTACTTTTACATTTGGTTGGTTGTTGGTGAATACAAACTGCGAACAAGCCTCAAATATCAGTAGCAGCCAGTGGTTAGGCATATTGGAGACATAGACAAGACAATAGATCTGTTCAGGCACATTCATGGCCAACTGTAAAGTAGTAGCCTAAAAGCATCCAATCTCTTTCATGCATGCCATAATTGAAAGCTTTTGGTGTCTATTTAATTAAATTTTCCCATTTCCCCCTCCCTGAAATGCTCAGTTTTGATCCTGTAGTACAAGTGGGGTAGAACCCCAAAGCACACCCACCAAAATAGTTGAATTTCAGCAGCCTGATTTCATGTTGTAAGGAGTTATGTAATATTTGGAGTTGGAGCAGTTTCCATCTTAGAAGCCTTTCCCCTTAACTCCCCCAAAGCACGGATAAAAATAATTAACCCTATTGTTTCTGGTAACAATATAAGCATCATCCAGTGGGCTCCAACTCTCCAACATTACATAATCTTGCAATAATAAGGATCTAACACTGGACATTTTGAATTATAGAAAATGCAGGAAGACAGTACAGTGATATTCCAAAACTGTAGTCTGTTAGAACAATATAATGGGTAAGAAACATATTCAAGGAGATGCATGTTTATCTTATAATGCTTTTATCAATTTGTTTTTAATCTTTGGAAGGACTTGTCTAACAGCAATGATGATTTCTATAAAATTTATATTGAGAAATTGTTTCTGTGGATTCTCTTTATAGGAACCCATTCATGTGCCTGATCCTGTTGTTTCCATAACAATGAAGCCAGTCAATAAGGTTGGGATCTGAAGTTAAAAAAAACCTGATGGAATAAATAAATTATCTGATTGGGGCTTTTTGATAGTAGTAGGCAAGAGTACGGTTGCATTTCTGCCATTAAAATGTAGTTGAAACATTTTAGCTGGAAACTGAACAATAATAGCTGCAAGTGGAATTTCCATTGCTAAGCAGTGCAGTCATAAAACACAACATTATATGACCACATTGCTTAGCAACATGAACCCTGGCAGTCCCTGTTGCTGGCATTATGCTGACTCTGTAAACCACTTAGAGAGGGCTGTAAAGCACTGTGAAGCAGAAGTCTTAAGTGCAATTGCTATTATGTGAGGATTACAGTTCCTTAAGTGATGACCTCATGTGACTAGGACTAGGACAAGCAATGGGGGAAGCCAATAGGAAGCTACAAATCCTGCTCACAAGTCCCAGAGGTGCTTTTTCAGGAGGCAGCTGGATTTTCTTGGTTTTTTTTTCTTTGAAGACTTTTTGCTTCTCATCCAAGAAGCTTCAGCTCTGACTGGATGGTGGGGAATGGAAGGATTAATATTCCTTGCAGACAGCTAGTCATTTGCATTCTTTTTGGAGTGTCGCTGAGACCACTTGTGTCCTCTGTGTCATCTGAATAGTGAATAAGGAGCATCCTGAAAAAGCACATTTGGGACAACTATCACCTGAATTAAAGAGTATGAGATCTCTGGCTCATGTACTCCATAGTAGAGTTCCTTAGTAGAAAAAACAGTTGGAGTGACTTATGGGAGAACTTGCAACATTTACTGCTAGCTTCCCTTTTGATTTTGCTTGTGGGAAGTCAGCAGGGAAAGTTGCAAATGGCAATCACATGACTCCATGATGCTGCAAGTCTCAAGTGTGACCCAGTTATCAAGCACCTAATTCGTGATCATGTGACCACAAGGGTGCTGTGACCAGAACTTGGAGGATCAGTCAAAAGTACCACTTGTTCAGGGTCATAATTTCAGTGATGAGTGGTCATTTTGAGTACTGTCTATAAACTTTTGATAGGTTTGATATCTTAAATGTCAGCATGAGATATATATTTTTTACATTCCTGATTATGTTCCTAGTTAAGTTAATCTGACCCTGAGTAAAAAGTTCTCCATTTGTAGCAAGTATGTTGGTGTCCTCTTCCAGAATAAGCCTTGATTGAAACTCAGCTTTTTGAATTGTTAACTATTCCGTGAATGGAAAAATGTGAACTCTTGGATTTTGTATTGAAGAGGAATGCCTCACAGATAACCAGATTCTTTATCAGTTGAGCTTGTTACTGCTGTGTTGGCTTTCCTGTTGTGCAGTGGCTTTTCTGCCTGAACTCCTTAAAGCTGATGGTGAAATTTGCCACACGCATGGAATTTGGAGGCTTTTACTTGCCCACGTTTGGTCCTAAATTTGAAGTAGCTTGGCTCTTCATGGCCAGCATGACAACTATGAACCTTCCACAGACCTTCAAGATCTTGACATACTAGATCGGTTTGTTGTCATGATTTGGAATAACCAGGTAACGATGGCCCTGAATTGGACTGCTCCTAGCCTATTTACTGATTTGGCCTACCTCAAATGGCTGAACCAGTGTCATGTTGTGGGATCCTTTGGGTGTGCCTTCTCTAGTGCTGCACCTAAATTTAGAACTCCCTCTGAGGTTTGTTTGGCCCTAACCCTGTTGACCCTCAGCAAAGGATGATCGGTTTTAATGTTTTCTCAGCAGGGCAATTTGTGAATCACCCAATTGTTTCTTATTTAACTTTTGTTGCATTATTGTTAGTGAACTTGGTCATAGGACTTCTTAAATCATGTTTTTAATCCACTTTATAGTACTTTGAGTCACCTTAAGTAAGTAACCATATAAAAAATGGAAAAAAATATTCTGTCTCCTTCTAGAATGATGACAGGTTTTCAAAAGGCATTAACCGTTTTGTAAGAGAAGATCCCACTTTCCGAGTCCATTTTGACACTGAGAGCAAAGAGACAATTGTTTCAGGAATGGGAGAGCTACATCTGGAAATCTATGCTCAGGTGAGTATTATGTTTACACTGGGAATGGTGCAATTGTACTGTCACTTGACAAAAACATTTCTTTAATCTGGCCTGTCGGAATCTAGTACAGTTACCAGTTCCATATCTCATCAAATAAATCATTCAGCTAGCACTTTCTTGTATTATGATAGCTGAAGTCCAGGTTTCCATTTTTGGAGTAATGCATTTTTACTAAAGAAAAATATTATACTTACACATTAGGAGACAAGCTTGCATCTGTTACGTAAAATATTCTATTTAGGGAGAAATTGGAGTCTCTTCTTTCTGCCTCCCCGATTTTGGCTTGCATTTGTTTCAGTGGTAGCATTGTTGGGATTCTACTATTTTAATGGCATTAAATTAGGGCGTTAAGTCAAGATGTGGTTCGCTGGCAGCAAGTGCAGATGGCTGAGGAGAGCGAGGATTCAGATGAGGGGCCAGGACCATTAGGGAGTGGACTGCTGCCTTCAGAGATTGTGGGGGCTGGCAGCAGTGATGAGGAGGTTCCCGAGGAGCCTGTGCCAAGTGTGCATGAGTGCAGGATTGCTCGTAGGAAAGAGAACTAAAACAGCATGAGCGACTTGGGAGTAAGGCTGCAAGGTAATGGCCCCTCTTTCCAGAAGATAAAAGCCAGCTGTGAAACTAACCATCTTTGCAGAAGGCAAAGACGTTTTGAACTCAGCCTCGTGGACATTACAGTTGGTATTTGAAGACTCTTGTATTGTGAACTATTTCTTATCTGTTGTGTTTTGGCAGACTTGCAAAAACTTGGCAAGGTTTCTTCTTGTCGGAGCTAATTAGTTGGAAGCAGCCTTTTATCTGTGAAAAAATAGGATTCGTAGCTGAAACATGAAAAGTTTGTACTGCTGCCTTTGTCTTGTGTTTGCTCTCTTGGAACCAGGTTTGGGTTAGAACAGCTGGGGACTCGGAAACCCTGGACAAAGAAGTGTCAAGACTGAATCGGTGATCATGGCCCAAAAGAAAATAACTGGGCCTGGGTGCATTCTGAAAGATACACAGAGCACAGCTACCTCTGGTGAAGGAAGAGGACTAGCAACTTCAAACGGCCTCCTGCTGCTTCTTCATATTTGTAGCCAAGTCTTGGAAGGGAAAGAGATCCAGGAAAACCTCTTCCCTCCCCCACCCTTTTCTCTCCTCTTGAAATGTTTAGGTCGCCAGGTTCTGCTGCTGATGCTGCTCTTCTTAGGTGGGGTTTTTGGAGGGCAAGATGGAGATCCCCCCATTGATGAGATGCCCAGCAGCCAAGCCTCTCTGGAAGCACAAGGAGGAGCCTTGCGGGTGAGGAATGCAGTCTGCCTCATGATGCACTTGGCTGCTTCTCCAACCACCTAGATGCACTGTGACGTCTAAGATGTCCAGAACTCCCACTTGCAGGAAGGGTGCCAAAACAAGGAGCAAGATTAGAACAGAACTGGAAGGGACCTTGGAAGTCTTCTAGTCCAGGGGTCGCCAACCTTTTGGACCTCAGGGACCAGCAAACATCCTGCGGGCCACTAATATGAATTTTGACTGGCGGTGGCTTGCTGACATTGGTGGGAAAGTCAGTCCCATATTCCAGAGCTGCAGTAGTCACAGGACTGGCCCTTTGGTCATCCTGGAGCAGCTGTTCGTCCACCCAGGTGCACCAGC
>JANHFN010002430.1:86872-99982 GCA_032468175.1 Toxicocalamus goodenoughensis | reverse complement strand
GGTATGTGACAAAAATTATAACATTTTTCGCTTCATAAGACAAACTCCCCCCCCCCCCCCAAAAAAAAAAAATCAATAGGATTGTCTACGATATGAACTTGGGCACTTCTGGTTTAGATCCAGGCTCCTCCTATCTCCTTTGGATAATCATGTAAGCTGTGAGTGTCTAGATGAAGAAAATGGTCAAAATTTCTATAATACTGCTTTGCCTGTCTGGAAGAAAGCGGTCGTACACTCTTTCTTAAGAAGACGCCTGTTGTGAAGCCAACTGTTTTGACCACTTACCCAGTCTATTTCTGGGGAATATTGTTGAAAAGATTCTAGATATCCAACTATAACAATTGTATTAAGAATGGATTATCTGTGTCCCTTGTTTGGAACTGTTAATGAGATAGAAATGGCACTGGTCACTTTGGTAGTTTACTGCCTGAATCTAGATGTGAGTATTTGATACCATTGACCATGATAAATTGCAAAGATTGGAAGTCGGGTAGTGTTCTGCTTCTACCTGTGAGTGTGATTCCATAGATAATCAAGGGAAAACAGCGGTCAAGTATTATTCTGGGGTAAATTTGATGGAAATTAAAGTGTTAAAATCAGCTATTCGTTCTGATCTAAGAAACAAAGTGTATACAAAACCCCATTGCATGCATTAGGTTGCTTTCAGTCCAAGTAGGAATATAGTTTCTGCAACTAACAAATGTGTGTTTTTTTATAAATTAACCAGCCTCAGACCTAGGGATTCAAATTGTAATGTATGTGTTTCAGTGATCTCTACACCTTTTTGTTCCAATAGAACTGAAGCTGTGCACAGCTGCAGTTTGCATTTGAAGCAAGTGCTACTTGCAATCAGACGCTTTACTTCTAATGCATGTAGATGCAGAAGATTGGAGCTTGGCTGTGGGACCAGAGTTAAAACTCCAAATTCAGTTGTAATTTGTCTTCAAAAAACAATATATTATGTACTTGACACAGACATTTTATTTATTTGCTTTTTTCCATCTAGCAAAGGCACTCAGCTCTGCAAAATTTACTTGTAAGTTCTTCTTTCCTGTACATTTTAAAATATTAGATATGAATTTATGGTAAATTTTAGTTCAATTAGGTGAAGAGTGTATGGTAAATTTTAGTTTATTCTCCCTAAAATTACGTACTTAAAAGGCTGCTGGCAGAGGCTTGCTTTGAACTCTTATATCTCAGAAAAACTTGAAGTAATCAAGCTTCATTTTCTACCCTGTTTAAACATCCTTATATAAAGCATCAAAAGGAAATTTTGAAATATTGTAGCTCAGGTGGTACAATATGAAGTGACACAGACAAAATATATTCTTTCCCTTTTATTGAAGATAAGTTAAATCTCAGCATCAAATATTTTCCAAAATTTAAAAATATTTTAACAAATATTTACTTAAAATGGCAGTTTTTAAATTTCCAAAGATCTTTGTTCATATATATTTAAAAAGGCCTTATGAGTTACTTCTAATGCCAGAAACTTAGTGACACTTAGTGAAACTTAGTTTTTCCATATAATAAAAAATCTGTAAAAATGAATTTCTATGAAATTAAGCAGCAAAGAGATATTTATGATCAGAAGTGACTAGTGCAAAGCTTGCAGAAAGATTGCATTGATTTAGATGTAAGATTGTCAATACTGAATTTGGAATATTAACAAAAGATGTGCTACACCTTTGCAAAAATGTTTACAACTGCATCAAATGGAAGGTTTTTCCTCCCTACTTAAAAATTAGTTTGAAAGTACTCATAGGAACCTGACTCTTCCCCAGAGCCATCTGCGGATTCTGCAGAAATGTCTTCTGAAAAACATGTATATTTCACTTTTATTGGCAGCTCCAAGTTCCAGGTAATACGCATATGACAGGAAAAATTCTGTAAAAATAATCAATGACAGGAGTAAGTCTACTTAGAGGAAATCCATTGATTCCAGTAATATTTCAGAGTGTGTATGTATTGGTTGCAATCCTAAACTTAATTCCTTGAGTATTACTGCATTTAGCAGGATTTATTTTGGAATAAGCATGTATTGAATTATGTAATAAATTATTTGTATACATTTCTTCCCTGATATTAATGTCCTTACAAAATAGATTGGAATTATTATTATATAGTCACTGGACTTAATTCACCAAATGAAAAAATACTTCTAAAATAAAATAAAAGACTCATTATTTTATAAAAACAAAACTGTTGAGTACTGAAGCTTCCATACCTTTGAGACATCACTATCAACCAAAATGTTGTAGTCAAATTCAAGTGCGTTGTCACGTACCTGGGCAGGAAGGGGGAAAAAAGGTTGGAATAAAGAAGGCTGGAGAAGATAATATTTTAAGGAGCATCTGGTTAGCATTCAGACACATGCATGCTGAAATATTGTATTGAGAGTGCAATATTATATTTGGATGTTTCCTAACATTTTAGTAAAGCCATCATTCTTTACAATGAATGGTGCAGTGGCCTAGAGGTGGAGCTCTTGCCTCACAACCAGGAGGCTGTGAGTTCAATCCTAGATAGAGGCAGATATTTCTCTGGGTATCGTTGAGAATATATTTGCTGAATGGGATTATGGGTTCGTTCAAAGAAGAAGATCTTTCTCTACAATGTCCCATACCATTAAAGTTGTCCTCCACAAGTTCTGTCAAACCATCCCGATAGGGGTTTGGCAGTATTTGAACCTTGGATCATTTTGGTTTTTCCAGTTTGGGGCCAGAACAAAACCCAGAATTTCTTTAAGGAGAAAGTAGGGCTGGTATCTTCCCTCTTTTTCCACAGAGCCTGTGAACTTGCACCATCATTATCTTCAGGTCTTTCTAGCTCTGTCTTTACATTGTGCTTCAAGATAAAAACATTGGCAGCTGAGGAAGGCTGCCCTAGAGAGCTTGGGGAACAGAAGAACATATGGTGAGTATGGTATACTATGCTTGAAGCCAAGGACATTAACAGTAGCTTTCTAACTGGCCCATCACCAACTCAAAACCCTTCCCAGTGTCTTCTTTTCCTTACCTCACCCCTCCTCCTTCACTGTCCATGTCCTTAGCTTTCTTAAACTATGTGTTTCATAGAACATAGAATCATAGGGCTGGAAGGGACTAACTCCTTGCTCAAGATAGGAGACCTTATAGCATCCTGGTCAAGTGGTTGTCCAATCTATTTTTGAAAACCTTAGTATTAAATCTGAACCATGCCAGAGATTAAAATTATGAACTTAATAGGCCACCAGTGTCTTAGAAAATGAGGTGTCAAACTCAATTTAATTGAGGGTCAGATCACGGTTATGTTTGACCTGGGGGGGGGGCTGGAATGGGTATGGCCATCTTGATGTCACTTGTGTCGGGGGTGCTTGTGGAGGCCTGAACACGCTGCCAGCAAAAACAGGCTCCCGAGCTCCGTTTCTGGCTGCAACGGCTTCCTGTAACCCTCTGCCAGCAATTTTTGTTGGCAGAGGCACTGCAGGCAGGTCCCGCAATGGTGCTGCAGGCCAGATCTAAGCATCCTTGAGTTTGACACCCCTCATTTAGGTATTTATTTAACAGGAGCATTCCCTGAAACACACTGAACCAAAAAGTAAACATACAGGTTCAGCTTAAAAATGGTAGGCTAATATGTGATTGTTGTTCAGTGTTACATACTGATTAAATTGGCCGGTGATAGCTTTTCTGGTCACTTACCCATCTCTTTGCATCTTTGATTTCCCTCATGATGTAACTGTCATATTCACTTGATTCCTTCCACGCAATGTAACTGCTGCCAATCTTGGCAAAATATTTTAATTCATCTGGTGATGATGTGGCTGCAGGAAGGGTGGACAAAAGAGGGAGAGAAAAGAATAAAGGAGGTAATATTACTATAAAGAAGCCCACCTTATTAGGAGTCGAGCTAGATTTGAAGGGGTTGTTAACCTGTTTTATGGGTTTCCAAGTGAGGTTGGCAAAGCTAAGGTTACCGTTAGTGAAAGAAACCAAGAGTTTCGCCAGCATTATTTTTCCCTCAGAAAAAGATGATTTCTTGTGGGATTGTGCCATGTGGCCCAGGAACAGACTGGCCTGTCCTCCTTCCCCAGCCCAATCTTCTGAGCTCTGGAGATCTTCGAAAAGTAACTGAGCAATTGGTGACAGAGGAGGGGAGGAAGCCCACATGGTTCTTGGAACCCTAAAGGGTGGGAAGTGGAGCATGGGTTATATCAAAGCGTAGGGAAAGGCCTTGGGAGACCACAAGTAGATGGGCTTATGCCAGCATTAGGCTCCTCAGGGTCTTCCCCACACGAGGCACCTCAGGCTCTGCTTAACACATGTGCACTTATTTAACAAATGCATTGGGGAGAACAGGGATTGGGGTCATTAAGTGAGACAGTTCGCTTAACAGATCTCCTGACCATAATGGGCAGGTTCCATTACAGTCATAGCTCAAGTGATACCTGGGCTTTTGGATATTTACATTTGCCAGATCAACACTGAAAGTAAGGGAGCACCATAGATCAAGAACCTGTTGGCTGGTTTTACACAACACAAGTAAGTGAAAGACACAACATGCCAAGTTTGGTTAGTTTTAATGTTGCTTCAATATATTTTTTTTTGCAGTTTCGTGCATTCTGCAAAACCAGGTCATCGGGTAAATTCATTGCTCAATGTATCGTGCAAATCTAGAAATAGGTTCATTAAGGGAGGGGCATGCAATCCTGGGTGGTTATGAAAAAGATTCCCTCCCCAGGACGTACCTTTAAGTTTTGTATATAGGCTATAGTCATCCTTCTTGATTTGGTCTGCATCTTTATTGTCTGTGCAACTGATATCAATCAGTGGTTTAGACATTTTCTTCTGGTAGCGTACCTTTGCATTGCATTTTCCTAGGTATTGCTTTAAAACAAAAGAAAATAACATATGGGGTTGTTTTCTTCCAAACTTCCTTGCTATGTTGTCCTAACCTACAGTAGATATAGCGGCAGACTATGAAGAAGAAAAACTGTTTACAAAAATGGACAATGCCACTTCTAAGGTGGAAAACCACTTGAGGGCAATGGAAGCTATTTTTGTGAATGTTGCAGAGAGAGAAAAAGACACACCTAGGATAAATATTTATCTGCTGTAGGTATAGAAGCTCTTGCCAGGAGTAACCAGGGGGTGTTATTTGCACTTTATCTCTTCCAAAAAAATGTCAAAGAGGGGGAAATTCAAGCATTATGTAGTGAGAAAAACATTGCTTGGTCAGAGATAGATGTCAACTCTGAAGCTGACCTGACAGAGGCCAGTTTGAGGCTTCAACATTGCCACACTGGAAATGAGGGATAGGGAGGGGGGAATAGAAATAGTTGGGGTTTGTAGCCAAAACAAAACACCTTCTCCTGGGAACCAAGGACATTCTCACAGGGAGTCAGGGGAGGAGTGAAGTCACCAGGCAACCTGACGACATCTTGATTGGATCATGTGATGTGATGAGTGTTTGGGGGAGGGAGAAAACTTTTAATTAGGTGAAAATTAGGTGGGAACATTAAAAATTGATTTTCACCAGCCTGTGCCAATATGATATATCCAAATAAAACTATTCTTTGAGGAATCTACCTGCCTTGGAGTTATGTTTGCTATGGGTATATTATTTGGAACCCTGACATGGAAAGGATGGGAAGCTTTCATAGAATTAAATCCTACAACTTCTCCTTTGCTATCCCATATTTCAGGGCAGCAAATACTGCTACAACAGTATCCCCACATGGAGAAATCTAACTAGGTGTAAATCACCTAGTGGATTGGCTCGGACTGCACTCCTCTAACCAGTAGGGGCACAGAATGTGGGTAGACATCTCTTCTGCCCCTTGGAGTGGGAGGGGAAGGGGGAAATGTGAAGTAGTTCCAGAGTCCTTATCGAGTCCACAGCTCCCGCTTTGCTGGGTATCTCAGAACCCAATGGAGTGCTAATGATACCCTGTACCACATATCTGCCCTTGGCTGACCAAATGATTCATTGGAGGGCCTGCCTTGGTGTCTGGAGGCTATGGGGGTCTAGATAGGGAAAGACAGGTTCAAATCAATCCTAGCAAGACTCTGGTTCTGGATATTAAGGTCCCATGGAGCCAAGGATTTGCCATCTCTTGTTCTGGATGAGGTTCCACTACCCAAAACAGAACTGATTGCACATTCTGCGTATCCTCCTGAACTGGCAGATCCTGTTTAAAGAATACCTGGCAGCCATGGCCAGGAAGGTTCTTGCACAACTTCATCTTAGGTATCCTTTCCTAGCCCCAAAGTTTCTGCTCAAAATCACCTCTCAAGTGGACTACTTCAGTGCCTTCCACTGGCTCTGCTGCAGTTGTGCAGATGCTGTGATATAGGCAACTATGAATATGCCTCTGCATGAACCTGTTAAAACTCTCCTCCGTGAGCTACATTGCTTGCCAATGTGTTTCGTGCTGGTTGTCATGAGCAGAGCCTTTCAGGGTATAGAGTTAGGTGATTTTGGAACCACCTCTCCCCCACTTGTGTGTTCTCATCCCATTAGATCCAACAGAAGAGGCATTCTGCAGGTCCTGTCATCAAAGAATGTCATTTTTGGGGTTTCTCTCATGTGGAACGCCATTCCTCTCAAGATTAGATTTTTCTCAACCTTGTCAGGTTTTCACTTGGCCCTTAAGGCATGGTTGTATTCCCAAGCATGGGATTGGAGTGGGGGTGAAAACCTGGGTTGTACTCCATGGTTTACGTTGATTTAGTTTCTGAGCTGCTGCCTGTGTTGTGCTTTATTTAGAGTATTTATCAAGCTTGCATGGCGCCCATCTCACCAGAGGCAATTCTAGGCGGCCTACAGACCTTGGATAAAATGCAGAATAAAACAATAAAGATCTTAAATTTAAAAACTGAATGAAAATAAAACTAAGCAGGGCGGAGAGGGAGGGCACAAGAGCACAGAGAGAAGATTGGGTGTTCTCTACTTCATTAGCCACCTCCAAAATGTCACATGCCCATTAGGGCCACAGACCAGCATTGTTTTTACATATTATAAGCTGCCCAGAGTTGCTATATGAGATGTGTGGCTATATAAATTGAATCAACAGATGGATTTTGCTCAGACATACAATAAGGAGCTCATTGTATCCAAGCACGCTATGGAATTTGTTAGATATGATGCTGAAGAAATCATAGCTGGTTTCTAGTGCATTGATGACAGGAAAGAAATTATATTACAGAAGTTGTTCTACAGAAAGTAGAACAATCCACTTACCCCAGTTTGAATGTGTTTTGTATAAAAATGCAAGGAGTACTCATGTCCAATTCCTGGGATATTCTGCAAGACATACAAGCTAAAGTTACACTTCACAATATGTATGGCACACACAACACAAACACCTTTTAAGCCAACAGATCATTAAAATACTATATAGCATTTAAGCAGTACTGTTGGGTATGTCTTTTCTATCATTTCAGGAATGTTAGCAAAACTGTACGCAGTTGGGATGTAATGCGTCTTTTCTGCTTTGTCATTCTAGAAAAAAAGATATTTCAGTTTTCTCAAACGAGTCATGCATTAATCTTACAATGAAGTTCAAATGATGAGTATTTAATGTAAGCACTTACTTCTATGTAATGAATCCTGCATTTGTTCCCTACTAGTTTTTCCTTCTGAAAAATTCCTGGGTTTTTGTATTCAAGGAAGTGGTCTCATTTTTACAGTCTCATCTAATATTTAGGGTTGCTTTAGCATTAAAGTACACATAATCCTTGACTTAAAACCGCAATTGGACATGTGTTCTGGTGACCACATTATGAAAGTTTTTTCATTTTTTTTAAGCTTGTCAATCTCATCTAAACCCTGGAACTTCTATATGGTTTCCTATGTATACCCACATATGTCTCTGCTTAACTCTAGAGAAAAGTGAAGGAAATTGTTAGTGGCAGTTCAGTGGGTTTGGCTTATGCAATCGGATTTCCTCCCAGTGGAAACAATTGAGGGAAACCCTGCCCAGATTAGATAGAAGCAGATTTAGTCTGTTGCAACAAAATCAGTCCAAGGCCTTGAGTCAAGTGATATAGCAATATCACTTAGACTTGTATACTGCTTTATAGTGCTTTACAGTCCTCCCTAGCGGTTTGCAGAGTCAGCATATTGCCCCCAACAATTTGGGTCTCATTTTACCTACCTTGGAAGGATGGAAGGCTGAATCAACCTTGAGTCTGGTGAGATTTGAACTACCAATTGCAGGCAGGCAGCCGGTAGGCAGCAGAAATAGCCTGCAGGACTGCACTCTAACTGCTGCACCATTGCAGCTGTTAAACATTAACACAGGGCTGTCCAACCTTTGGCTTGCCTGGGTTGCACTGAATGAACAGGAATTATCTTGGGCAGCATATAAAATACATAATTAATGTCTATAAATATTGCTTAAAATCACATAATGATGTTAAAAGTTTACGGTCTTATGGAGGCTGCCTTACTAGCTGTCCAGGGCCACAGGTTGGAAACGCATATGTTAACATTTTTATTATTATGGGATGAGGTTGTTGATGTCAGCTACACACACTCCAGGTTGAAAGGATAAGCCACTGACATCATAGTTGCCTGGAGGACACCCAGCTGGGGGTTCCTTTCTTGAACCTGGCAGAAGCTAGAGCGAAGGATAGGAGCTCACCCTGCCCCATGGCAGCACTCGGGTCTCGAACAAAGGCTTGCTGCTTGTTAACCCAGTGTCCTAACCACATGAGCCACTGGGCTCCTTGTTTGAAGTCAGTAAATGCACCAAAATAAATCTCAATAGTAACCAAAAACAACTTTTTTAAATAGATGAAATGAGTTGAATAGTATTGTGAATAATATTTTGGACAAATCCTTCCCTGGTGAGCCAAGAAATATAAAATAAAGCAAGGCTCAGCCAACAAACGTCCACCAAGTTTTTTTGCACCCAGCAAATATTATAGATACAGAACTTTTATACTTCACAACAATTCATGCAGAACATGCATCAAAGAAGCAGCCGAAACTCAACAAGTATTTTGAACCCATAAAACTGTAATGCATTTACTTTTTGTTTTAAATCAAGAAATGGCATTTTCCTCAGAAGAATAACTTCAGTGCACATTGCATTCAAAAGCAACATCTGATGAGAAAGAAATTTTAACAAATATTCTCTTTCAATTTTGGCCAGCCAGTTGGCTTATTTTGTAAAACATTTCAGATTGCTTTCTTTTATCTTTTGTTCTTCTGTAAAAGTAAAAGGTAAAAAGAAAATACCTCAAGGTATTTGCTGCTTGCTTCAAAAATGTTTCTACAGAGAGTTTATATAAAACATTGTGTAGGTTATTGCAAAATAAGAAAAGATACATAGGCAGAGATTACAACCTGAAAGTTATTTTAAATGCAGCATTTCTTAACCACCTGAGTAAGGTTGGCACCTAGACTTTATATGAAGGATGAAGCGATATGATTAAAATTCACAATTATTTTTCTGGTTATGGTCATATGATTAACCCATCATGAAGTCTGCTTGTTTGAGGTTGGTGTATTTTTAAATCCAAGCAAGTAGCATTTTAAACCATGATTAAACAAACCATAGCTTAACACAATGTGTGAACCTATCTTTCTGCCCTCTGACTTTTAAATGACAACATTTTTGGAAGATTTAAGAAACACTAGGGACAATCTGCTTTCTGTTGACATCACAATATTGCTTTACTATAGTGTGTTGAATAAACACAATGTGTAAACCTAGATGACACCTTCATATGTGGTACAGATTTGCTGTCTCTTAACGGTAGGGATATCTGTTTATGGAATCCTAAGAAGATAAGATTGCTGATTTATTCTGCTTCTAGAGAAAGCTTTTTTTCCTGGACAGAATGGAGATAGAATAAGTCTCTGCATTAATTACATCCCACAAACCAAGTTTAATGCTTAAAGTTTAATCTTTCCCTGTGTTCCAAGTATTGTTTAATCATCAAATAATCAACAAAGGAGGGGGGAAAAAACCATGTGACTGACTGGCTGAAAGGCTAGTCACACCATTCAGTCTTCTTCTAACTAGTCACTTTTAGATGAGTGTTTCTCAACCTCAGCAATTTTAAGATATGTGGGCTTTAACTCTCAAAATTCCCTAGCCAGCATTTCTGTTAGAATATGTTAGGCCAACTGTGTTAATTAGATTACAACTCCCTTTGGCCAGGGTAGCTGGGAATTCTGAAGTTACAATGGGTGGGAAGAGTTCAAATAGTGTGGCCAACCAGGAATGAACTCAGATTAAAGAACTTGGTGATCTAGCTTTTAATAAGCTGTGGGAACTGGTCTTAAGGTGGCTTCTAGAGCTTATGGTGGCTCATCTAAAAACTAAAGTCCACCCATTTAGGATTAAAGTAAACATGGCCATAAGGATCCTTTATAGGTCAGTAGTATTACCAATGCTTAGAAAAGAGTAGCGTTCTCAGAGTTGAAGGTCAGAATGAAGGAAAGGCCATCAGTCTGTGTTTGTTGCTTCTGGACCAAGGACAGAAGACCTTCTTTGAACCCATGAAGCAGTAAACCATTGTGGAGCAGTAAAGGATGCCAGCTAATTTTGATAGTCTTAAGATTTTATCTTAGTCTCCAGACTGTTTGGTGGGAATTTCAGCAAGAAATAATTACCTCACCTGCCTTCTTACCTCTAATCTGCTGAAAACAAGATAGGACTAAGATTTGAAGATTAAATACCTTCAAGAGAAAGACTTCACTTTTCCAGTGAAATGGGGAATGGTTATTTGTAAGAGTAATTATTCTATTTGAATTTATTGGTTACCTAAAAGCAGTGGATTATGGGCAGGGTATAAAACCAGGGAAAACGTTTTTTAAAAATGCAGGTCTTAACATCACTGCACATGTTGATGGTAATTTATGCAGTAAATTTTTGCAATCACTGTTGTTAGCATGGTTATTCTACGTATTTTGATGTTGTTTTTTAGTAATGTTAACCACTTAAAAGCCAAACACAGGGCTCAGATTTAAGCATGATTTTCATCAGATGACAAAGTCTCTAAGTTTCACAAAGTACTCTTTTCTGCCTTAGCCACATTCATTTCCAAACATAATGCTTGCAAAAGGGAGTTTAATGAAAGGACACTACAATGTTCTTTGTATAAGAACTCAGTTATTTGAATAAGCAGATGTGCTTCTCTCTCCCCATCACCCATGTCTACTTTCCACTTACAGAACTGTGTTGCTTAAGACTTGCAAATGAAAAATCAAACAAGGGCATTTAAGCCCCCCACTGATGAGTGGATACAATTCTTCTCAAGGGCATTCTGCATTTTCTCAGTAATGAATTCTGTAAGGCAATCAACCCCATGGCTATCTTACATATTAAGGTAAACTGGGCTGGAAGAAGATAAACACGATTTTATAACTAAAGGAAGAAACAACCTGTGATAAATTGAAGAGACTGTCTGGATAGTTGTAATTGCAAAAGATCTGCAATAATAAAAGTAATAAAAGTCAAGGAGCACAATGAAAATATAGGACTAAAATGAAAGTTAAAGAATACCAAGCTAATGGCAACAGATGGAACAACCAGCCCTAGAACTGAAATGGAGATATCAAAGTGGTTGGTAGCTTTTGCTTTTTAGGATCAACCATCAACAGAAAACAGAATCTGAAGAACATCAACAGAGCTGAAAAAGCTTCTTGGATGAGAAGCGAAACATTTTCAAAGAAAAACCAGAAAGTCCAGTTGCCTCTTGAAAAAGCATCTTTGGGAAAACCATGACCTGGATGACTGAGAATCTCCATAGACATTATAAGAAAAGAACAAGAAACATTGTCAAGAAATATGCCATAGACGTGCCATTTGGTAGATCAACCACAAACCCTTGGAAAAGATATTTAACTGCCAATTATTTATCAAAAATTGACCTACAAAAATCAGAATCATGCAAGAGATGGTATTTTCTGTGACACCCACAGATGCAAATGGAAGTCCATATGGAAGCAAAAATTGGACTTTGAAGAAGCAGGATAGGATGAGTATTGGCCCTTTTGAACTTTGGCGTTGGAGAAGATTCTTGAGAATACCTGGACAGCTAATAAAACAAATGGATTCTTAGCCCAGAGTTGTCAGTAGAGGCATCAATGACCAGGCTCAAATTATCCTACTTCAGACACACTATGTGAAGATCTCATTCTCTGGGAAAGGATTTACTACTTTGAAAATGAAGGGAAAGACTATTACAACCAGCAACAATACTGTTGAAAAACCGGAAAGACCAAGTTCGGTTCAAATCTTCATGGAGAAAATCTATCTACATGGTAACTAGGAGTTAACACCAACTTGACCACACATAATTGCAATCTCTAACTGGAAAACTCTTCTTTAACAACAAGATGCCTCAAGGAGCCAAGAATGAAGTTATTCCTCCTTTGTATTGGGTTGGTGTTGGTAGGATTTGCTGTCACTAGTTCAGCCTCAGCCATTCTCCCCAAAGCGATCCGCCCCCTCCCAATCCTATGTGTGGGACTCTCACAGTTCCTCAGGGCATCAGATTGTCAGATGTGTCTTTCCCAAGGAGAAGTTTAGACCAGGCTGGTCAGATGCGGCTTGTCTTTTCCACACAGGCAAACTTTACACAGAATTTTACCAATGAACGAAATAAAAATTCGAAGGGTTTCAGGAGAGTGAGAGATTTAAAGTGACACATTTTCCTAAGGATGACAGTCTCACTAATTTATAGACTACCTCATATGCAGTACGTTGTCTAGCAACGTTGGCGACTTTGTTTTCCATGCAAATTCCCCGAAGCCGAAATCAGAACAACAAGAGTTGGAAGGGACCTTAGAGGTCTTCTAGTCCAACCCCCTGCCGAAGCAGGAGAACTGATGCCATTCCGGACAAAACCCAGTTTTTAAGAGGTACCAAACCCCAGTCTTCAAATGGTACGTAAGGCGTTTATCGCAGCCCCCTCTTGCAATTTTGGCGAGAGTAAGGGGTTGTGCGTAAAAGAAACTAGGGCCAGTGGGAAACAAGTGCCTGGAGCAGGGGTCTCCAACCTTGGCAACTTTAAGCCAGGAGGACTTCAACCCCCAGAATTCCCTATCCAGAGGTGAAGATGACGATACTTCAGTTGGCTTTATCGGCATCAGTTGTTTTATCTTGCT
>JANHFN010002430.1:31932-55810 GCA_032468175.1 Toxicocalamus goodenoughensis | reverse complement strand
TAAATCATGAGCCTCGAGCCAAGTTTCAAAAGAATCCAAAAGATTTATTAGGAGCAACATGTCGGCATTATCCCAGTTGAAAACAACTCTGACACACGTAATTTACGGTCACTTGTGACCCTGTTTCCCCCCTCCCCCTGGGTTTGTCATACATCAGATTCTCCAACAAAGCATGTTCATGGGCTGGGTGTCATCAATCACACTCTCCAATGAAAGATTTTTGGGGGCAGAATATCTGGTATCCTAGCTACAATCTTTATAAGATAAGCATGGAATGTACTTCTGGTTCCCCCCCCCCTCACACCCACACACATGGCAACATGGAAACAGGCATGCTTTACAAATTGACAGTGGATAGATTTAATGATAGTGATGACGAGTACATTGGAAGTCCTGAAAGACCAGGTTTGGGACAGATTTGCATGCAGAAAATCTGTGTGGTTCTCAAAGAGTTGACAATGACTTGATAGCACCTTATCAATTCCATGCTGCTCTGAATTAATGTCATGTAAGGAAGACATTTAATACTCTAAGGAAGCAATCTCCAATCTTTCTAGCTGTGCAGACTAATGGAGGGATGGTTCTGTGCAAGCAGTGGGAGAGTGTGCACGCACACTCATGCAACTCCATTTGCACAAGCAGCAGGAATACGTGCCTGCCGTTCACACAAATGGAGCTCCACACACATGCGCTTACTCATCTGCACCATGCATAAGTGGAACTGCATGCACATGCACACTCGCTGACTGCTTCTGTAGCCCATATCTGAACAGACCACAGCCCAGTAATGGGCCACGGCCTGGGAGGTGAGGACCCCTGCTCTAAGTCAATTCATTTCAACTAGATCAGGGGCTTCCCCGTTGACTTTGCTTGCTAGAGGTCGCAAAAGATGATCACATGACCCTGTGGGACACTGCAACTCATAAATATGAGCCAGTTGTCAAGCGTATGAATTTTGATCACAATTCCATGGGAATGCTGCATTGGTCATAACTGTGAAAAACTGTCCTAAATCATTTTTTTCAGTGCTATTGTAACTTTGAATGGTCCGTAAAAGAACTGTTGTAAGTCTAGGACTACCTGTACTTTTCTACTTTCATAGATTGTTTGCTACATATTCAGCTAACCTTTAAAATACAAGGTAAAGCCACACAAAAGCAGTAAAGAAAAACAGCAGCAGAAAAATATTCTTTTTGACCACAGATAATCAGGTATCTTCATCAGTCTCCTACAATTTCATGTTGTTGCGAGTAGACTTCTTTGGGGAGGTTATCTATGGTTCACTGCAATTAGTTCTGTTCCCAGAACCTGGGGAAGGAGAGAAAAGGTTCACACCACACAATTGAATACAATCAATATTCAAAATTGCATGGCAGTTACTGGTGTTTTCTATAAGGCTCTTGCTTCGGTAGCTATTTTTGCTGTATTCATAAGGTTAAATAACTTTTTTTAAAGTTTTCTTCCACATCAGACATAGGACTGTTCTTAAGAAGCAAATCTTTCTGTATTGTCTCAATTGTTGGAGAATTCTTCAGAGCACAGTCATAATCTCATTTTTTTCTAAATTTTTTTAACCCAACAGTATATAATATATACAACTACTTCATGAAGTATGTCAAAACGAGAAATTACTGAGGGAGAATTATGATTAGAGCCTAGTATATTTATTTATTTATTTGATTTGTCAATGGCTTACAAGATAATAGGTATAAATATAAACTTGAGTAAGAATACAGGAAATAGGTATGAATAAATGGGGATAAAAGGACAGGGACGGTAGGCACGATTTTGCACTTATACATACCCCTGAATTTAAACTGATCCCTTTTACATTCAAAATTAGATTCTTAAATCAAAATTATGATCCTACTTAACAGACTTACAAACAACTCAAGTTTCATTTTGGGCCCAACAAAATTCTGGATTTAAGCTGATTTGAGTCATTCTTAGCCAAAATGTGGCTATCAAATAACTATTGCTCCCTTCTCTGATCAAACAGCTACTGACCTACTTATCTAAATGAAAAAGTTGCTTCGTGAAACTAATAAGATCTTACTTGGCTTTCCTTTTACAGATGGTCATAAATTCAAGGACTGATCAAAAAGTTACTTTTCTTCCCCAGCCCACTAATCTGCTTTCCAGCTCTGATCTCTTGTGCAGGGCAACCAAAAAAGACCCCGCCTATCAGCTGGGACTCCAGAGGCAGAGAATAGATGGGGCGGGGCCAACCAGAGGTGGTATTTGCCGGTTTTCCAAACTACTCAAAATTTCTGCTACTGGTTCTCCAGAACTGGTCAGGACCTGCTGAATACCACCTCTGACCTCTAGCCTAACTCAGTTCTTTTGTCTTTTAACTGCTCCTTGTTTAAATTATTATTATTATTGTCCTTGGTTTCCTGTTGGCCTTGGCTTATTTTATGTATTGAAACCTACCGTCAGATTCATAGAGTATGGAGAGGTTATAAACATCTTAAATAAATCAATGGATAAAATGGCTGGACCTGTTACTTTGGAATCACAGACTCTTATGCAAAAGGTTGACTTTGGGACTTTTTATAAATGCCTGGATTTTTATTTTTGCTGATGTACATTGCCACCCAGTGGTAAAATTTTATATTTTTCCAAGAATATATATATTTTTATAATTGTGTGCCTTAAGAGGTTTATGCCATAGTATCCAGGAAAGATTGGAAAAGGAAACCCATCCCTGACATGCTTTATCAAGACACAGTTTAATGAAACAGGAATGGTATAAAACATTGCTTTCCTATAACTGTTATAAACATTTGTACTGAATGATATGCAGAGTAATCCTATCTTTCTATGTTTATAATGTTTTTATAGGATAGTACTTAACTTGAAAATACCGGTGGGAACAGAACATTATTTCAATGGAGACATTCATTAATTCTTCATTCCGGTAGCCTTAAATTCATTCTGTAGCAATTCTGCATCCATTTTGCTAATGAAACAAAAATGCCAATTTCTTTGCATTGCCACATTTTTTTATTTTGCTTTTCTCTAATTCAATGGCTGTATTTGCCTAATGTGTACATTTTCCCAAACATTATTTCCTGAATATAAATTCCACATGTTTTCTCCCCTACATCTATATTATAACTTTTTTGAGATGCACGCTGGATCATTCCCCAAAGTCTATTCTTAATCACCAAAAGATATCTTTTCCACATTTTGCAACGCAGCTTGCATCACTTGGAAAAGATACCTTTTGGTGATTAAGAATAGAGTTTGGGGGATGAAAGATAGGTAAGCTCATCAATCAAATGAGATCAAACAAATAAAACCATTATAGGTGGCATATAATTTCCTACACACTGAGATGGATAAAAGTATTAATTGAAATCAAGTAACTTTAAGATTGTGATTACTAACCTAGCTACCATAAAACATGGATTCATTAGGATTCCACTCCAGAATATAATCTAGATGACTATATGGAGAAAAATTGAGGCTGTGAAACAAATTTTCATAATGAATTGCAACTGTTTGTAGTGTATAAGGCCTGTACTCGAAAATGGGAGCAGAGCAGAAGCAGAAAAAGATATTTACAGTAATTCCATTCAAATGAAATTACAAGTAAATGAAAATTAAAAGTTCCAGAAGGTGGCAGCATCTGCCTGACATTGGCTGAGCTCAAAAGCTTAACTGGGTTGACTCTGGTTAGTATTGGATGGAGAACACTCCAGTGCCTATGGACACAACTGGACAGTTATCAAATATTCTGGGAAAAAACATTATAAACTACTCCTTTTGCCAACAAAATTGTGTCTGTATTAGCATGCAGTTCCTAGGAATCAAGAGCATCTTTTTAATGAATCACTTAATATTAAATAACTTCAATTATGACTTTGACAGCCACACTTGGATTATCTGAAAAGGCTGTGGAGGATGTCCCGTCCCCCCACCAGAGAATGAAATATTTGGTGGGATATTAAAAGAGGCAGAATATTATATTTCCCCAAAGGAGAAATTGAGAAAAAAAATCTTAACAAAGGCAGAAAGCAGCTCCAAAATCCTCCAGCAGATGCCTGAAGACTTTAGAGATGGATATTTTGTGCCCATTAAGAAAGACTGGGCCAATCTATTCACAAACAAAACATCTTCAGCTCCAGTTTGTGGGATTAAGAATTTGCATTCCCGCCATCCAATTTCTAAGGACAGGACATGACCTTTTAGGTAGTGGTGGGATTCAAAAATTTTTACTACTTGTTCTGTGGGCGTGGCTTGTGGGTGTGGCAGGGGAAGGATACTGTCAAATCTCCAGTCAGAGGTGATATTTGCTGGTTCTCAGAACTACTCAAAATTTCTGTTACCGGCTCTCCAGAACTGGTCAGAACCTGCTGAATACTACCTCTGCTTTTAGGACATAATAGTATTAACCATCACCCATTAAAATAGCAAAAGACACAAAAGCACCTTTATTGCACAATCCCAAGAACAGAAACCTATAAAGATCGATCCACTGATTCCACCATTTTATCAGCTGTACCAGAACTATGATGTTGGTGGTTCTGCTTATCAATAAAGAGTCCTTTTTTCCAATCAGCCTCCATTTTATTTCCAGCGCCTTTCTCCTGGCTTGGAACCAGACTGGATTTTTCTTCCTACCACTGCATATGCCTGGGACTTTTAAGTTATGGATCCATGTTCAGTTTTTGCATCTTGAAGTAGGGGTGAAAATGACATTTTTCTGAAACTTGCATTGGGGGTGTCAAACTGGTGGCCCTCAGGCCAGATATGTCACACACAGGCCAGGCCCACCCCAGCTCCATAAAGGGGGAAACATCGCAAAACATCACGTGACAGCAACATGATGTCGCAAGTTTCACACCTATGGTGAACACACATGTGGGTCAACAATAGTCTGTCTTGGAGTACTTTCAGACATCTCAAAGCCACTTGCAAAGGGAATTGATTCACATAATAGTCAATACCATTACTGAATGTATGTGATCATACTGGGACATTGTTTTCACCTGCTCAAGTCATACTAATTGATTGATTGATTGATTGATTGACAGCTGGGAACTCTCATTTGCCCCAGCCTGTGGCTACGTTTTATTCAGATCTCAATCACCAGCCAATAACCAAACATTGTACGGTTCCCCTGCCAGCAGAGAAGGGCATATTCTGATTATCTGCTGATTCTCTACAAGCACCACAGATTAACATTATTTATATCCTAGCAACTTTAAAAGTCAGACCGAATCACTTAGGACTGTCTGCTTTGTTTCAAATTGGAATCAAATTTAAACAACCAAAAGCCATCTAATCTGACAGTGCTTTTAGTGTTACCTTAGATATAACAGGTACATTATGTTGACAAGGAAAGAATAAAGTACACTGTAGTACCAACTCTGCCTCTTATATTTACAAATATAAAACATGCAAAATGAATAAAATGTTCTTTTCAGTCTTTTCACCTTCCCATTTTTCTCCCATAGTATGTTAAGATACATATCTATGCTGCTGGCACAGCGGCAAGTTTAATTACTATATCTAATCATTTGCCCCAAACCACTGATGGAATCATGTTCTCACAACAAATGTGACTTCACCTGCTGTTTTTCAGCTTGCTGGGGCATTGCAAAAGAAACCCAAAAACCTGGGATTTGTAATTAACAGAAGATCAGCAGTATAGCTTGCCTCCCAAGTTCATGAAAGGGGAGAAACTAATTTAAATAGGAAATTATATATAAGTAGTTAATAACTGAACTAGGTTCAACAGCAATCAGTTAGAAAGCTGGCCTCAGCTTTACTGAGTAGCACAGGGCTGTCAAACTCCCAGTCCATGGGCCGGAGGCATCACATGCTGGCCACACCCATGCCTGGTTTAGTGAAGTCCCAATACATCACGTGATGTTGCCATGACGATGTGAGTTTCATACCCCTGAGGTAGCAGAATCTAGAATCATAGAGCCATAGGGCTGGAAGGGGCCTTGGAGGTCTTCCAATCCAATCCCCTTCCCAAGGCAGGGATCCTTATCTCCTCCCAAACAAAGGGTTGTGCAATTCTTGAAAACCTCCAGCAATGGAGCACCCATAACCTTAAGAGGCAAGCTGTTCCAGTATTAGTATTTTGTAGCATGCTGAAATAGATAGAATCTTGGTTTGGTTCATCAAGCCGGTCCTTGTACTACTTTGCCATCCCAAAGGACGTGTTAAGTAAATGCACACAACCAAGGTTAGCCTATTAAGAAACAAGTTCTTGAATCATAACAAGATGCAGAAGTCTTATTTAATATCTTATTTAAAAGCAATCTTTTTAATGAATCCGGCCAATTTAAATGGTCGTCCATTTTACCAATCCAAATTCTATCAGGAGTTAACAACACATTTAAAAAAATTAAAAATCAATTTTAACAAAGGGTTAAGAAAAACTATAGTGGTCAACAAGGGTTAACGTAAGTAATGAAACTACAAAAACTTCTCACTAGGACACTTAACATCTTGACTTCCAGGTCCTGGAACCCATCTTTCTGAAACTCCAGCAGGGTTGAGGCCAATCTAATCTCAGTGGGTATAATGGCTGAAGGCATATTTCTGTGGTTCCATAAGATGACATTCTTTAATGGAAGAGTCCTGCAAATAGCCCAGCCCTATAGCATGAAGGGCTTTATAGGTGACAATCTATAAAATCCTTCACCTTGAATTCTAACCGGAAGCTCACTGAAGCAGCTGCGGTAATCTGAACAGTTTTACCGAGTAGCACCATGCACAGCACTAAGGAGATGACCAAAGGGTGAGCAACAGTGACAAGAAGAGACATAAATAATGCATAAATGAAATTGGGTAGAATTATTCTCCCTACAGTTGCCACTTGCTCTTTCAACAGGAGCCAGGAGTCCAGGAGAACCCTATCCAAAATCAGAGGCAGGAAAAGCCTGGATCCAAAAGAATCTAAACCCACAGCCTTTTGTTCCCTACTGAGACACAACCTCCAAATCATCATTTAACCCCAGCAAAAAAGTTAAGCTAGGAATGAATCATCAACATATTGATGACACCTTATGTTGTCATAAAAAACCTCACCGAACAGTTTCATGTGGATGTTAAATAGGAATGTTTACATCACATATGTTAAAGAACTCTAAGCATCTAAATGCTTTCAAAATATCTATATTTCATAAAGAAAAAAATGCAAAAGGAAAAATAATTTCATAATGAAAGCAATATTTGCATGAATTCCTCACTGATGTCAAAGATACAAAGAAGGATCAGACCTGGTTCCTAGTTGGGTGTAACATGACAGAATATTTCAACATTGTGTTTGAGACTCTAATAAGTCACAAAATTAGTAGCAATGGCAGGACAATTAATATAGATATTTCTGTGAAATCACCAGGAGTTGAACCTAAAATAAGAAAGGCTTTTTTTAAAAAAAACTTTATTTTTATTAACAAAAAGCACTAAGAGTTACAAGATATATGAGCCCTATCATGAAATATTGCAAAGTGGCACACTGGCATACTCTAGATAATAGCTAATATTTTATTTTGTCCTTCTTTTCTTGTTTTTCTCCTCTCATTCACCTGGGTGATACTATTGGACTATTGACTTTACAGCAATAATGGAAGAAGAGAAATGAATACTGTATCTTGCAGTTTTTTTTTCAAAAACTGATCAGAACATCAGGCTGGCTGGAACAAGATTGCCCACTACCTGTAAAAGCCACGTCATTTGAAATCGTTTCCATTTTAGTGCAGTGTGATACATGAAGTGTTTTTTCCCCCTAAGACCTTGAAATAGTTTCTGTCGTAGAGTTCACACTATTAATGCAATGCAACTGTAATAGTGGATATTCTTAAGCCATCAGTCAGGCTAAAATGGTGACTGTATTTGGAAGTGGGCGGGGTGGGAGCTCCTACGTCCTTGACACCTACGTGGCAAGGGAAAAACTCAACATGAATTTTGATTTTTTTTAAAAAAAATCCATTTAGGTATGGACAACGTGATTTATCATACTGTGTGCAGAAATTAACTTATGCCAGAGCTCATGTTGTTATAACATCTGCTTGAAAAAGCAGCACTTAGCTCTAGAGCACAAGTAGGGTTGTAGAGGAGTTAAGGACTTGCAGGCTGGATGGTAATTTTCAGCATTTTATTGCCCCAACAATAGAGCTACTAAGAAGTAGAGAGGTGAGGGGAGATGGCATTTAGACCAGAAGATACAGAGAACTATAGTTGGTAACTGTGAATAGTCAATAAATGAATAAATTGCTAAACAAGGGTTATCTGTAGTAAAATACACTGTATGAAAAAGTTTAAAAGAATGGGATGCTTATCATGGATCTGGGAGAAAGTAAAGAAGAAATGAGAATGAAAGAAGAATATCTGCTCTAATAGAAAATACAAATCCTGTACGAACAAGTATTTGAAGAGAGGTGAATCACTCAAAGTAATGAATAGGCAGTGGACATAAAGAAAGAGAATCTGAAAACTGCCTGGAAAAGAGTGAAGAAACATATGTTTACTCTGTGTGATAGAAATATGTGGAATTATATACAAATACAGGTGAGCGGCATGGTGGCCTAGAAGTGAAGATACTTACCTCCCACTCGGAAGACAGATTGAGAGTTCAATTCTAGGTAATAGATGTTAATCTATCACAGGGGTGGTATTTCTTCCTGAAACCCCAAAAACATTAACCTTAGACTGTCTACTATTGACCTTACCCCTTTCCTAAGAGGTCTGTAGGGGGCGTGCATAAGCGCACCAACGTGCCTTCTGTCCCTGTCCTATTGTTTCTTTTTTTCTTATATGTATTCATTTCATGTATTCATAACTATTTTTGTACTTATACCTGTTATCTTATAATCGCTTGACAAAATAAATAAAATAAAATAAATATTGCCACTATATTATAACACTTCATGTAATAAAAGCAGAACATTATTAAAAAAATTGAGATTAAAAGCTTTGCACATTTAATTTAAATGGAATGTCATTCTGATTTGATATTGATTCAAACCATTTCCTTTGCCCCATTGTTTTTTGTACTCTTGTCCCCAATAAGCCACTTAAGACTTAAGTGTGATTCCTGGTGTGAAAAATTATCTGCCATGCAATTTTGTACCTGGTTCTTAATTTTCAATGCCTCATTTGAAATATTGTTGTGATACAATGCTAATGTTTTTAGCAATTGGTTTGATAAAGCTATTTGTAGATACTTTCTACTTTCCACATTCCTTTATACTGTCTATATACTGTACTTTATACACTTTATATTGTAATGTGTAGAATTGTAAACCAATTTTATGTTCATTTATGGCATAAATCTTAGTTTGCTTTCTGTTCTATTAACTGCAGGTGGTACCACATGTATCTTTTCATTAGTTTGTGCTTTTATTCTTGCTTACCTGGACAAAAGAGCAGAGAAAATTCTTTGCAAAGAACAAGGGAAAACTGGTATGTTGGTCTCCTTCATTGCCCTCCCTCCTCTAAGTATGCGTAAACTGAGAATAGGAGTCAAGTTTTTGAACTAATGGTTGACTTTACTCATCTTGGCCATAAAGTGTTGTTTAAGTACCAGACTTTACTCTGGTTGGGAAAGTAAGCAATTTTTCTTCCCTTGCTGTGGAGCTTTTTGCTGATAACATGAAGAATCTGTGACCTGTTTTCTGCAATGAAATATATGTACATGAAACTTTCTTATTCTGCAGCTGTCATAATTACCTAGTGTGCTTATAATTCTTTGCATTTGACTTTTTACATATCTGTCAAGGATGTATCATATTCTTAATGGTGCAACTAGCACCATTAATGGTGCAACTCAGTTCTGTTAGTTTAACAAATGGAGAGTTAAAACATTCATTTGAAGCCATATCTTATTATACAGTTTTGCATAGCTAACACTAGCATTTCTTTTTTTCTCAAGGTGAAGTGATAAAAATAACTGATGTGAAAGACTTCTCATTATCATTATGGCTCATATTTTTAATCTGTGTTTGTTATTATGTGGCTGTCTTCCCCTTCATTGGACTTGGAAAGTAAGTGCATATTATCAAGAAATCAGATTTATTTGGCTGTTATACTTTATTATATTTCTATCAGACTTTTAATATGTTTGTGTGTGTACTTAAATGTGGTTTTTGCTTTTTAAAATGTGTTTTCCTTTAATTAAACAACAGAAAAATTAAAAACAACATAGGAGACAAAAAGGAAATGCTTTTGACTTTGAACCTAAATTATGGCTTTGCTTATAATTTTAGAAGATTATGTGAAATGAAGTCAAACACCTGGAGATTCTGATTTGATTTTTACTTATCCAAATATTTTCTATATAGATATGCCTGCTTTTTGTCCTTTTTGCATTGAATGTAACAGTTGATAGTAGAGATGTAGAAAGATGATGCTCTTACCTAATGTGGATAGCAGTTCAAGTAGTCCTCTACTTATGACTGATTGAAGTTATGACCTTCCGGAGAAAGGGGACTTATCTGAAATTCCAGTACCTTTTAAAGATCAAAAGCACAGTCGTGGTTTCACCGAAGAACTGCTTCACTTAACGACTGAGTTTCCAGGCCCAATTGTGCTTACTAGACAAGGGCTATCTGTAATGTGACTGCTTTTTCCACAGTGTTGGCAACAACAGTGTTGCTTATATTTATTTTTATACATTCTTTCTAGAGTGATAGGGTGGGACTATGACTCCCTGAGTTCCCACTCACTACTCAACTATGCTACACATAGTGCTTCTTTCTCTGGAAGACATCAGTGGATGCTTATATAGAATGCAGAATAATTTATTAAAGTCAAGAATGTTTTTTTGATTTGTCACTAGTTCACGTTAATGTTAATCTGTTGCTAGATATGCAGTTTACTTACAGCCTAAGCGGATACAGAACTACAAAAGTATCATTGATTGTTTTACAGAGTTTTCTTCATTGAGAAATTCAAATTTTCTTCTCAAGCAGCTAGTTTGATTAACAGGTCAGTGATATTAATTTTAAGTTGTTTTGTTGTTGCATTAACAATTACTTCCCTGAGAGCAGTCTACTTCAAGCTTGTGCCTAAAGACACTTTAATGTCTTCCTTGAAATAAGATCATGAAAGGAAGTGCAAAATTTGCTTATTATTGTGCTGTATGTTCTAAGTTAGTTTTAGACTTAAAAATCTTAGAGTTTTGTGAGTTTACTGATAGGAATCATTGCATATCTCAATATATCAAGTCATTAATAGTTCAAAGGTTTCTCAGTGGGAAAAAGAATGGTGAAGGAAAGAAGAATTATTCTGTAATGGGAAAATTGATCTCATTGCTTTGACCTGACACTTCTGTTTTCCATTTCAGCATTGTGTATGTTATATCAGCCCCAATGTCCCCTGTCTTTGGAATTCTGGTAGATAAAGTTGGAAGAAACATCACATGGGTTATATGTGCAGTGGTGGGAACTCTAACTTCTCACCTTATGTTGGCCTTTACTTTCTGGAATCCTTGGATAGCAATGGTAGGTATTTCATTCAGGCTTATTTTTCCAAAATAAAGCCAAAATATGTCCAGTACTTTGCCCTTAAATGGATCCCTATGCCCTTGGACTCCAAACATAAGAACTGTGGTGGTGCAGTGGTTAGAATGCAGGATTTCAGGCCCACTGCCTGGAGTTTTAAAGTTGACTCAGCCATTCATCCTTCCAAAGTCGGTAAAATGAGAACCCAGATTTTGGGGGGCAATAGGATGACTCTAAACTGCTTAGAGAGGGCTGTAAAGCACAATGAAGCAGTGTATAAGTCTTAAGTGCTATAAGGCTATGCTAGCTGGATAAATAGGCTTCCAGCAAACTTGGGAGGGCACAGTTTAATAATACTGTTCAAAAATTCTGACCACCTTCCTCCAAAATTTACAATTCAGGTGCCAAGCTTCCTATAGCATTGGCAAAACATGATCTTGCAAATGTTGCTGAACATTTCAACCCTAGGCAACATCACCAGGATGTGATAATGAGAGTTCTGGTCCCTAAGATCTGGAGGGCTTCAGTTCTCCTATACATGTGATACTGCCAATATAGATAATTGTTGTTAATGATAATGATGTATCTAATGATTTTAGATACTATTGGCTGTTGCATTATTTAGGTCGCCAGCTGCACGTAGTTGCTAGTTAACTGCAAAATAAACAAATGAAGCAGCTTTACAACTTAGTAATAGAATAGAAGAATGACATTTATTAACCCCATACAATTTTGTCCCTCAGGAACTTTGGTTAGCTCATTCTTTATGACTTGTATAAATGCTTTATTGTCCCCTTACAGTGTTTGCTTGGAGTTGCTTATTCCTTGCTTGCCTGTGCCTTATGGCCAATGGTTGCTTTTGTTGTACCAGAACACCAGCTGGGAACTGCTTATGGATTGTAAGTAACAGATCTTTGGATCTTGTTGCATATCATTTTTAAACTACTGATCATAGCTATTCTATAGTCCCCTGTAATAATGTATTGGATTTTATCTTATATCTTACTAGCCAACAAAAATTTTACAGAAAAAACAGAAGTACCTTTCTAAATTTGCTTTTTTGTGCTGGTTGGAAGCTAATTGGGGTTATGGAATGTTCTTTCTGTTTTCCAGCATGCAGTCAATCCAGAATTTGGGTCTTGCGATCATTGCCATTGCTGCTGGGGTGATATTGGATTCCCGAGGATATTTCTTCCTAGAAATTTTCTTCAGTTCTTGTTTGTGTTGTAAGTATAAAGCCCTATGAAAGGCATATACTGATGTTGTATATAGAGGAATTATACAACATCAATAGCTTGTGAAATAGTTTTAGAAATTGCTTGCAGGACGAATTCTGATTTAATGCATGTTTTTCTCATCCTTCTCATTTGTTCAAATAAAAAGGAAGTCCCCTCCCTTTTTTCTTTAAAATAACTTTATTGCATTTTATAAACTGGAATAAAATGCTCTGAGAAAATGTTACAGAACTCTGTCCTTGTTTGTTTTGACAAAGATGTAGTTTTCATGTGATTTAGTTCTTGTGGGATATTGGGCAGTGAACTTGGCTTGTTTTGGGCCACTGTTTTTTCCTTTTTCAAGCACATTTATTTGTACTCCTAGTCTCTGTTAGTCATCATGGAAATTGTCAGTACATCTTCAGGGTTTCACATTGCCTCAGTCTCACATCTGGGGAAAAAAAACCCTTTCCCTTGTAGAAGCCAGTTGCGACATCAAATATTTACACTTTGGTACTCTTCATGTGAAAATTGTGCATATGCTATTTTTGTTTTGCATATTAAGGCTAATTTTCATGATATATTATTTTCCTTTATGTAATTTCTTATTTTTGCCTTGCAGTGGCCCTTATTGCTGTAGTCGCGTTATACTTTGTGAATTTGTTCAGAGGTAAATATTTTGCTCTCTTGTCTTGACACTTGCATCTTTGAATCAGCACTCTACCTTGAAATAATATCATATTCTTTTAGAATAAAATACATCAGCTATTCTTTGTTGATGGTTTATATATAAAAATGTAAAGATTCTGAATCTTGATAGTTCTGTATTTTCTTTTAAATTACAGATAATATACAACAGTTTTTATCTAATATATTGAAATTGCAATTCTATTAATTTCATTAAAAGTTTAATCAGTTTCACTTCAAAGGTCATTATACAACTGTGTTTTCTTGAAAGAAAGACAACAGTTGAGCCCAATTAATAAACTTCAAAGTAGTACTAACTTAGGTTGCAGTGGAAATAGACAAATGTTTTTCTGTTTGATCATCTTTTGGACTGAAGGAAGTACAGTTTCTTTGAGCGTTGACTTCTTTTGATAAATATAATGTATTCATAGGGGAGGGTGTTGACTATAGCATAGAAAGCAATCCTGTATGGGGCCAAGCCATAAGGGCCTCGATACATTAAAACACTTTGAATTGTATCCCAAAATTTAATTACAACACGTGGCGGGTATGCAATAAGATGAACAATGCACATGTTCATTATAGCAAGGAATCATAGTGTATTGAACCAATTGCAGTTTCTAGTGGTTTTGAAAGGTGGTCCTTTGTGGAATGCACTGGAGTGCCATAAATTTGGTGATGTCTTTTGGAGTCCAAACATAATTTCTGAAATCCTGCACATTTAACCAACTTTTATTCTATGAGCCACCATGGTGTTGTTTGTTTTATAAAAAAAAGTTTCCTAAATTTTTATGCCACTAAATCTGGCCAACATATACTTGTATTATAGTACCTGTTTCTTGAGAATTAAAGACAGTAAAGATTTGTAAAAATAATGTCCTATTAAATTATATGTATATTTTTTCTATCATAGAAGGAGAACTTAACTGGTCTGCAAAGAGGAGAGAAAAATTGCAGAAGCTAGCCATGGCTGAGTAAGTACATAGTAGTGGTCCTACAATATAAGTGATATTAGAAAAATGCTTGGATTGCAAAGATTGAAATATGTACTATTTTGATTTAATAGGATCAAAATGTTCACTATATTGTGAGATGAAATGTATTTTGGCAATTGGTTTGAGCTCTGAGCTTGGCAATATGGTTGCAAGTGTTTCATCATTGGAGGAGACATTGTCAGTGCATTTTGATTTGTGCTCATCTTTTAGAACACAGGTCTTTAAATACCTTTTTATGAGATGCAAATTAGTCTGAATGTTTGTTCACATGTTTCTGAGTCGTGGTCTGATTTCAGACAATTTAATTGGCTGGTTGTTGTTGCTGGACTATATAGTTAAGTACTGTGTGATGCAGATTAGGAATAGAGTTGTTTATCTGGGTGCTTGAGACATGGTCTGGTTTTGGCTTGTTTGATAGTTTGAGTAGCTACATTTGTTACTGAGATGTGATCTGATTTCTTGGCAGCCGATGGGTTAAAATTTTGTTGCTGCGTAGACAGATGCCTGTTTGTTTGTTTTAAATTTGATTAATGATTTGATTAAGGCTTGTTGGAACCCTGACACTACCTTTGGGATTGTGGTTGGTGCACTTTTTCATAGAACAAAACAAAATTATATAACAAAATTATAATCTATAGTTTGCAACCAAATTGCTAAGCTCGGAACTCAAACCAATAGCCTAACTACCAACTCGAGCTATTCATATTCAAACACATTTCAAAATGTACTTCTTTGCGGTTTTTAAAAAGTAAAAAAAGCTTATCCCTAGCTATATGACTTTGTGGAAGACTCTTGACTTTGGGATCGCAATAAATAATATCAAGAAAGGTTCCTGGAAGTCTTCATATATCCATAAAAATATAATTTAAAAATCTGACAATCCTTTCTGCAACCTTGTAGATTGAATACTCTTTGGAACAGGTTGAACTATTTTTGAGAAGGTGATTAAGGAGGACACCAGCTAAGTCTCAGAAGGGGCCACTGTTTCACAGGGGTGGAACACACAAAAAAAATACTAATTTCTATCTTTATCTCCCTGATTGTTACGTAGATAGGACACATAAGTTGTATAGTTGTCTCAAAGGTGATTTTTCAAGAGGCAACTGGACTTTCTTTGTTTTTCCTTGAAGACATGTGGCTTCTCATCCAAGAAACTTCTTCAGAACTTCATGGAAGGAAGTTGTTCAAGGAAAAACAGTTGCCCCTAGAAAAAACACCTTTGGGATAACCATGACCTGTATGACTAAGAATCTCCATAGACATTAAGCTGTATAGTTATTTGTATTTATAACTTTATAAAGTAGGGCTTTATAAAAACCTATACAGGTAGCTTTTGCATCCCAGGAGGAAAGTAATTATGTTTTGTACTAATTGCAATTTTCATTTAATACTTGAGGGAAGCAACCCTGTGGAAAGTACATTGCACTGGTTTGTTGTTATCTTTTAGAGGAAATTGTGGATCTTTCCTTCTTTAAATATTAATTGGTCTTTAAATCTTCTTTAATTAGTTAAACATTGGGCTTTTTTCACACAGCAGTAGGAAAGGTGAAGTGCTTAAACACTATAAAAAGTTCATTCCAAATGTGCATCCTTCTAAAGTCAAAACACTTTCCTAGATTTTGAAGATATAACCTGAGGTTCATTGGAAATACCTTGAGAAGAAAATAGTGGATAATTTAAGCTGCATCATAATGAATGAAAACAGGATTAAATAGGGTTAAAACTATTCTCTAATTGTTGGTAGAAATCTATAAAGAGACTGGCAACGAAAAAGACCAAAGAAGTGAATGGGGGTGGATTTGTCTGAGCCCTGACACAGACTTCACATATTATCTGAGTTGGTTATTCATAGTCCTGGCTCTACGTACTATGTAACCCTATAGCAGCCATTTCAGTGGACAGAAATATATTTTAACATGAAATAGCTATTTTTTTAATAAATAATAGAAGTATGTTCTGGAGTGTGTGTGTTTGTGTAATATATTAATATTATATATATATATATATATATATAATAGACATGGTTCTCCTTTGTTGCTGGAGTCAGTTTAAGGATCTGAAATAGAGGAAAAAAGGATTGTAAATATAATTGACAATTCAAATGCTGTCAATTCAGACCATTTTTTATATATTAAATTTTGGAAGCAGCAAAAATTCAGTCTTGTTCCAAGTCATTTCTTCAGTGTTTAACTGAACTACTGGCCTGGTACATATAGGTATAGAACTGCAATTTTGTATCTTTGCATTTTAATCTTCTGAATGCATGAGAATTTGTGTGGAATTGAGAGCATTGGATTTGCTTGCTTTGCTGCACAAAATTTGTTTGTTGTTTGTTTGTTTATGCCACCTGACTCCCAATTATAATTGTTTATGCTACCTGACCCCTAATTATAGCACAGCTAGAAATGTTTTTAGCTTACATACAGTTTTGTAACCAGTTCCCTAACTTGATGTTCTCTAGATGTTTCAATTAAAACTCCCTATCTTATGTCTTCAGTACAGCTGATCATCAAAGAAGCTGGGAATTGCATTTGAAAACCCCCTAGAAGCACTTAATGTCAGATCAAGCCAAGACAGTTTTCCCATTTTCTTTTTTCTTTTTAGCATCTTAAAAATTGAGTTCTTAGTCATGAAGATTTACCTATTTACAAAAAGATTACCTATAGTGTATGAGTAGTCAGATGGAATATGAAACTTAAAGGGCATTCATTAGACAACTCTTTAGGGACCCATGGCAAACTCAGCCTTAATAATAATAATAGTAGAATCCATATAAGTCTAGAGTATGTGGTGCAGAATTATTTTAGTCAACAGAAATTACTATGTTGTTCTGGCAGTTTTAAGTGAAACCCACCCATCACCCAAAAGGTATTGATACTAAGATTTATATCAGAAGTGTCCTCTTCTCGTTAAGAATTTGCTCATCCTTGCTTTAGTTAAAATCTTTTTTATTTCTTTTTCTTTTGTAAGGGGAAGGATTAGAGCCATAACGAGAAACTGATGAAAAATGGGCAAAACTGTATCACATATATGGTTTGGGAAGTTGTTCTTTAAAGCCATGTTAAGCTTATTTTGGAGATGTGTAGAATAATTTTGGGTGGTTCCATTTTAATGTAGCAGGCAACTGTTAACCGATTTCCAGCAGTTGCGACTGGAGAAAATTGAGAACTGAGCCCTCTATTCAGAAGAGCAACCTCTTTCTGCTAGTTCTTAATACATAAATATTCAGTCCTGCACCATGGCATTTTTGAAGGACTTATAAGCACATAGTTACAATAACATGTTTGCTACAATATGTTTTGCAGAAAAGAAATCTGAATAGGAAATTCCTTCCAGAACTGGGCAGCACTTGATCAACAACAATCCCGTTGAAGAGTATTCTAGTACATATACATGTTCAGGTGATAGACCTCAAGTTGCACTCAAAAGTAGTTCACTCAGGAAAACACAGTTACATATGCTGAACATACAGCGTGTCAAACATCTCTCTTTATCAAGGCACCCGGACTGCAAGCAGAGCAGAATTTTTGTATATATGTATACTCCACATCATTGAAGAGACTTACTCCGTTTGAAGTGAAGTCTGCTCCTTCAGCTCACTGAAGTTAATTGGCATGTGAACAGTGATACCTACCGTTCTGTTTTGTATAAGGGTGGTTTGTCTGCGAGCTAATGATGTCTTGGTACACAGCGGCTTGTGTTCTAAAAGGATTGTGTTTGTTACAAAATGTAATGATTCTCATTGCAAACCGTGACTTTGTAATATTGTATGTCTTACAGGATCAAAAGAATGTAAATGAAATCTAGTGTTATGATTTTTAAAAAATATATATCATTGAACAACATCATCCTACTGATTAAAAGCCATGTTAGTTTTAAAAAAGGGCAGCTACTACTTCTCTAAAAGTTGCTGTTTTTATTATTATTATTATTTTGCATCATATCTGTTTCCTGGTGATTTTTTTGGGGTTACATGCAGAGATTAAACGTTGTTGACCATGTTGAAACTTGCACTTTGCACTTACAATTTGACCTTTAATAATAAATATTGGACAAGAGAATATTTGACTTTACTGTCTGTTAACATGTTTGACTTGCTCCCCTTCCTTTAGCTAACAGTACATCCATACATTGATGTAAGAATAACATTCACTGAAGATCTAACACACTCATCTTTCTATGTGTTTATTGATAACATTCCCTTTGTTTTTGCAGAGCAAAAAGACGGGAAAAAATCAGACGTCAGAATGAAGATGATTTAGCCAAATTACAACCCAAGAGTGACTTTAGTTTGAGGAATAGGTATCTCTGCAGATTAGGTGCTCAGGTACTGATAACCAAAATAATTTATTTTTAAAATGTTGCAATAAGTGCTGCTCCAGAAAGGACTTTTCTTGTCAAATTAGCACTAGACTTAATAATACCAAGCTTATCTGAAGACCGGTTTTTATTGTATATAACTTGCATGCAAAATAGTCAATATATCACCCTATCATAAAAAAACCTTCCAACTTTCATGAAGTTCCTTGGGAAAAATAATTCAGTTGGCCAAAATGGTAGAGCTACTTCAACTGTATTTTGAAAATCAGGATTGAGTAAAGAGAGATTCAATCTTACCTGTCTATCTTGCCATCTTATCTATCTAATCTATTTGTCTTATCTAATCTACCTGCCTACCTATGAGTTTTGATAAGGCCACCAACTCCATGAAGATTCTGGATGGCCAAACATTTAAAAATCAGAGGACTGTCTGAACTAAAACACTCCCCAACATGAAAGACTTGATAGGGGCTCCATAGACACCCTGATCTCAGGCCTGGAATTAACTTAATCCCAGTGACTAACTTTGGCCCATTTAGGTTGTTTTCTTGGCAACAGTATAGTAATATTTTGTCACTATTTTCTTCAAATATATTTTTTGAACTTTTTCTGCACTCGTAATCATAGTGAAAATTTGACCATCCACTAAAGATTAATATGCATGCAAAATGTGTTTTTATTGAAATAGTAGTCTAATGTCTTGGTGACATGACATCTAAAGAAGAATATGCTACTTTTATCTTCTACCAAATATAAGAATAATGTTAAGAGAAAACCAAACATAAAAAGACTTTTTACTTTATTTCTATATACTGTAGTAGGCAAACAGTGCCTTTCAGATTTGCTGAGCTACAGTCCCCAGGAGCCTTATCAGAAACATCTAATATATAAGCGGATAATTAGAACATCAAATTTCAGGAAAATGATGCTAAGTACTTATGGGCCTGTTTGCACATGCAAGTCAGCTTCATGCTGAAATTATGGATGTCTTAACCTGACCACTGCTGTTTAATTTGAAAATAATTGCTGATGAGATACCTTGCTCTTTCTTACTTTTTTCAGCTGCCAGCCAACTGTGTTTGCCACTTATCTGCACTGGCACACAGAAGTGTGTTGAAATAGCAGAATTGTGTCATGACATGGACAAACAAAATAAGAAATTATCAACACAAGACCTCACTCTTCTGTAACAGAGATCAACATATAGAATAACAACAGAACACTATTTAGTAGTTTTCTGGAAATGTTAATAATAGCTGATGTCTTCGAAGACTTTAAAGAGCCTACATTGAACTCTGCTATAGTGGATAACTAGGGATTTTTTTAAATGGTATTCATGGATTTTTATCTGACTGCTGCTTGGCTTAGAATCCACATCTATTTGTAACATTAAGCTTAAAAGGCAATTCTCATTTGGTGTACAATTATGCAATATAACTGCATTCCAGATGTACACTGTGCTTGTCTATCCATGCCTCAGAATAACTACACTTTATCTCTGTGTTGGACATTTTATTTGTGTTCTACTTTTCTTTCACTCTAAGAAAGAGAAGTAATAGATATTAACGAAATAGACTGTTTCTATGAAATGCATAGCTTTTATTTTACAGCTTTTTTCACTACAATGGGCATGGTTGAACATAAACATTTAAGATAATACTGCATAAATAGTTCAGACGATAGATTACCTTTAAAGCTCTTATAAAAATACAAATTAACTAAAAGAGCATTAAGGTTAGGTATTTTTATTTTTTTGCACATAGATGCATTACAGAAAATTTCCTGTGGAAATAGTTAATTATTTTTAGTATATTTTCTTAACAAATTGTGGAAAATATGCAGAAGAGAGTTGGATAATTAAAATTAACAATTCACTGCAATAATAAAATTGATATGTTTTTGTAGCTGTAAGGGTTAACAATCAGCACATTCTCAGGAAAATAAGGTCTAGATGATAGTCAAGATTGAAGCTGTGACCCTGTTGAATGTACACTAATGTTGCATACACAATGGGGTTGTGCTGGTTTTCAATTCCACTGACTGCCTTTTTTATTTTTTTTATGCTTATCCCTAGCAGATAACCACTGGTTATAGTTCACTTGGAAATCAACCTTGGTGTTCAAGTTTTACACTGCTACAATAGCAGATCCTTTAGTATGAAATTTGTCTTAGTCATGTTGAACTGGAACTGGACTTGTATATCAGTTTTCTGATGCTTCTCATAAGTCCTCACCATGGTTGCCATTGTTTTAAGATTATTGGTATGTTGAGTTTGACAGAAAAAGAATCTTGTAATCTAGTTGGATAACACACCAAATGTATGTGTGATTTATGAGAAATATCAATTTATTTTGGCCATATTAAATACCTGTGCTACTTTTGGTAGATAGGAAAAATACTAATAATGTATGTTTGTGTTGCAACTATTATTCACATCTTGCCCTAAATACATTTCCTTTATCTTGAAGCCTTCTGCAGTGCAAATAATAGTTTGCATGGCTGATAATTAAGTTTGAATTTAGGAAACTGCATTTTAATTGATACTTTGTTTGGCCAAGAGTGATTATACACACAAGGAATTTGTCTCTGGTGCATTTAAAAATTTCTTCACAGCTTTTATCATTACAGGTACTTTTTACTCTTCTGTATGTATGACAGTATAAAAGACTGGCTGCAAGTTTGCCTGATAGACACTATTTTGTTTTTATAAAATTGTTTATTTGTTGTAAAACATGGGCATTTGCTGGGGAAGTTAATCCTTTGTGAGGGCTGAATAATTTTCATTAAGCTAAATATATTACAGTAACAGAACTAGTGTTTGCATAGGCTTAATGGGCTGTTTGACTTGCAACAACTGTGACCCCTGCTCATCTAATACCTATAGCTCATCCTGTTTAGGAACTGCATTAATTAAGAGCTAATTACTAAATCTGGGCTGTTGTGCACTGCCAGAAGCAAATTGGAAAACATTCTTCATGATAACAAATCAAAGATTTATTGTTCCATTATTGCTCAGTGAGCAAATATCTTTGAACACTTGACATGAATGCAAAAAACAATATTCAAAATGATGATCACTTGGTTTCCTTATAAATTTTAATTTTGTACTGTCCTTTGCTGAGGTCCAGAATGTCTTAGGCTACACAATAATTATTAAGATCATTGTCCAATTGGCATTACATCACCACCTTTATTTATGTCTGCCATCACATAGTTAGCATATTTTCTTCCACAGACAACAGATTTACTGTATTGCTCCATGAAGCAGATTAGTATAATCGCCCTGTCAAGAACATCTTAAGTTGTTCAGCAAGGTTATTTTCTAGTTTGTAAAAACTATACAGTAAGCCTGATCATGCTAGGGAAGTTCACACACAACACAAAACGTTGTTATGGAAAAAAAGTTGTTGTTTTTTTACTTCAGGTTCTTTTTCTACAAGATCATTTATTATTTATTATTAAATTACTAAATAATTTAATTACAAATTATAAATAAATTAATAGATACTAAAAGTCAGGTATCAAGCCAATATCACTTATTTTATTGTTATACTTATTTTATTATCACTTATTTTATTGTTATAAACTAGCAATAACTTTATATCCATATAGAAAGTTACATAACATCAACAGAATAATTTTGCATAGAAAATTGATGTTTCCTTTTTTTAATCCTTAGTATTATAACATGGATTTAATAAAACACTATTGATGTTTCTTGTTCATAGGTTCACATGGTTCATATGGTTTGAGGAAGGAAGGAGGTGCTGTTGGGTGTCTTAAAGGTCTTTTGCTTTCAGTCATGAATTAATGTTTATTATGTTTCTTTGACTTTCCGACAGGAAAGAAAAACTCTCTACATCTAAAGTGGCATGTTTTGTATTCATTGTTTAGACTGCCTTTGTTATGAACAGTTTGCCAACTTCAGTACTTTTGTTGTGTTTTGGTCATTTCATTGGCTGGTGCTGCAGCAGCCAGAGCCATGAGGTATATAGATAAAATTAATATCTAAGAATAGTTCTGATGGGAGATTTTTCAAGATTGATTGCTGAACATCTTGAGGACTCTCTGTCAGACATTCCTACAGCAGCCTGGGAATTATATGAAGTGAAAGCTCAACATTTCTGGAAGAAACCCAATTTGGGAAAATGGTTGTATCTCAGACTTGATTAATAATTCAGGGTAGTTTCAGGTAGGGAAACATGTCAAATCAGTTTCAAAAAGATGATTAAAATGAACTTAATGAACTGTGATTAAATATTACTGTTCATGATGTACATAAATCCTAAAGGTGATTTTTGTCTGCTAAAAAACAGTGTAATTCTGACTTGCTTACATAATCTGTTTTCTTTTTTGTCCCCCTCTCTGCCATTAAGAAATGTTCCAGGATACATTTTACTCTTAACATAACATTTGATCAATCTGAATCCTATTTTATTAAACTAATTTAAATAATGTCTGTGTGACTTTTGTTGGCTCTTATCCTAAAAATAAAATGAATTGTCAATATGGAAAAAGGTTGAATTAAAAGCATAAATTGCTAATCATTACAGTTTCACAAAAGCAATGAGCTTTTTCCAATTCATTTCACTGCTGAGTAACTAAATAAATAAAAAAATTAAAATGTATGCAATTTTGGGGTTCCATTGGTGAACCAAGGAGGAGGGGGAAGAGCTACAGTTATTCATAACAAGGAAACTAGCAAAGCAGTATAATTATCCCTCGGATGGGGGGAGGGAGAGAGAATTTTGTCCGTTCAGGGACATCACAACAGGTGTGAAGTTGAAGCAAATGGCTGCCATAACTATGAGAACTTGTTTACATGGACTATGTGACTGTGAGAGGTTGGGGTTTGGCTTGGAAAAGTATTTTTGCCCCCTATGGACTGAAGTTTGGGAACCTCAGGTTTAGTTTTCTTCAACATTACTATGCTGTGTATTCAATAAACAGCAGTTTCTGGAAAGAGAATGATCCTGGACTTTTGTTTGTATTTTAGCGTTGGATGTTGACAAATATATTCCACAGTTCTGTTCTACTACTTGTTTTCTACATTAATCTTGAAAGTGTTCATATTTATTTATTTAAACAGTTTTCGTGTTTTAATATTTGGTCCTCTATAACAGGGGTCTCCAACCTTGGCAACTTTAAGACTTGTGGACTTCAACTCCCAGAGTTCCTCAGCCAGCAAAGCTTT